>JAHDVE020001705.1:0-64765 GCA_022606495.2 Halesus radiatus | reverse complement strand
TAGTACAACTTTACTAACGACATAATTATCATATTATATTATCTTTATTTCGCGCCATTGAAAAAAATAATGAAATTTTGTATATCCAGTAATTGGTTTATAATATGGTTAAATTACCCCCAAAATATTTGATTTGGCAGGTAATCCCAAGCAGAATCGGCTACAGCCAGCAGTTTTTTTTTATTATTTTTTTACATCAATTAATTCTCTATTTTTTAACAACCTCTAATTAACATCTGCTGACGCCACTGAATACACAACAGCTATATAAAATAATATAAAAGCGTGTATGTGTAGTTGTTAAAAAAACACATATTTTGTCAACAGGTGGAAAAGCTCCTGAATCCCACCGTGTGGCTCGACGCCGCCACCCAGGTGTTCTACTCCTTCGGCCTGGCCTTCGGGTCGCTGATCGCCTTCGGCTCCTATAACACGCCCAAGAACAACTGCGTGCGGGACGTCATCCTCGTCAGCTTCTGCAATGCGTTCACCGCCATCTACGCCAGCGTGGTCATCTTCGCCATCCTCGGCTTCAAGGCCTCTGTCAATGTGGAGAAATGCATCGAAGTGTGAGTCGAATCTTTGTATTAACCTACAATATTTTTTGGTTACATGACGAAATAGAATGGTGGAAGAGGGACATTAAAGAACCTAACCTTACGTCACCGAAACGATTATTTTATTATTTTCTGTTTCGTCACTGTTCTGTTTTAAGGTCTATTCACATCTACCAACACCGCGTAGTGCAGAACAGTATAGTGCAGACACGACAACATTAGTTGCTAACATTATCTATGAACACATTCATATTGCAGCATACGTAAACGTAACGTATCCGCGCATGCACGGGCCTGCACCGACTGAGATTGTCGGCTAGAATATTTTGATGGTGCTGGTGACTGCTGGTGACGTCTGCGCTTGCGCAGTTAGTATGAACATATACCGTTAGCTCCGCCATCTTGGCATTGCCGTCAGTTGCTAAAACCAAGAAGACGGATAAGGAAAAATAGATTGAATTGATCAGAGAATATAGATTATAAAATAATAATAGATATGAGAACATAATCGTAAGAACCTGTAAGCATCAAAGACTGCGATGGGCAAAGCAAATTATTATCACATTGGTACCCCAGAGGAAAGAGGTAAGTAGGACGGAGGTAGAATGAGGAAGAGGTGGATAGACTACGCGGAGGAGGATTGGAGATCAACTGTATGAATTCTTTGATCACGGAAATGTTCGAATTTCTCGAGAGTTACGTTATGGAAACAGGAACTATAACCAAACACCCAACAGCCGTGGTGAAATAAAAAGAGATTGAGCTATTGCCAAAAGAAATGAAGAGAAATCTGAGAGATAGCAAAATGGGTTTATGACCCAAGGGCTCACGGGAGCTATGCAGACTCTCTGCGCACCAACCAGAATAATAGGGTTCAATGACCTCCCACACTAGCGACAAAAATCACCTAAAAGTATTGCGCAATAAACATTGAGACGTTCATTATGAACGAAAGTAATTAGAAATTCCAACATGGAAATTGATAGAAAATGTATTTTTGTTAACCTTCGGCATGTCAGTCAGGATACAAAACAAAATTTGCATTGCCATGAGGAGCGACTCAGTTATCCCACGTATTTTAACATTTTTTCGTATATTTTATTGCTAATTCTTCTTATGGCTTAATTTAAAGTCTAAAGAAAAAATTATCACAACATAGTTAATTTTATGAAAATCTCTACATTCATCCACGAATGTAAGCATCCGCTGACTTAACGCTCGTTAGAACATTTGCAACCTGCTGGCGGTCCGGCGGCCAATTGCTTTACCCCCTCACGTAGAATTTCTAATAGTGCGAGCGAGTGAGATGGCGCGCATTGCCCACCACCGTACGAGTTGATTGGCGGAAACGTGTAGCTGCGGGTATGGTTCCCGCGCACAAGAAATATTATTTGTGGCAAAAAATAATACCTACTCACTCAAAAAATATATTTTCCTGTTTTAATCTAGTACATAATTTTTTTTTTAGTGGAAGATAATGTGTTTATATCTTTTGTAGGAATACAAAAATACGAAAACAATAAGGTCTCTATTTAAATTATAATTCTTGGTTTTGCAGAAACATGGGCAAGATGTTCGAGCACCACGTGCTCCCCGGCCGGAACGTGACTACGGAGGTGTACGAGACGGCCTTGTCCACCCTGGACAACAGCACCTTCTACTCCATGGGCTTGGAGATCTGCAGCCTGTCCAAGGAGCTGGATGAGGTCAGTCTGTCGTCTTCTATCTTCCAAGCTTTCCCGGAGTCTGCTATCTATCTTAACCTAACCTAAATATATCTTGTTTTAAATAGGATATATAATCCCTATATACCCATCAACAGATATCCTAGAGGTATCCTAAGGATATATCCCAAATTAATGAAGCACGGAGGCCAGAGAATTTCGGCGCAATCCGCCCTGAAACTTTATTTATCCATATATTTGGTGAGAATAAACTTTGAAACATGCACCGTCAACACTACTTGGCAATTCACTTAGGCCAAGGGTGGGGAACCTCCAGCCTGCGAAGCTTCTTGTTCCGGCCCGCGAGCACTTCGGTACGGCGTGGCACACTAAAAGCAAAAAACGCAAAAAAAATATCGGACTGAAAACTTAATGAAATCCACAACGCCGTGTCTATGCATGCATGTATGTACGTTTCTTATCGGTTGCCCTAAAGCTTTATAACACGACTCAAAACTTTATATTTTGCATTAGCAACATGAGAACGCTTTTCATTCACGGTGTGTGGGCATTTTAGTTCGCAACTGTAATATGCAACCTTATGTGATATATGTGACCTTCCTTTTTAAGAAACTGACAGAGAAATTTGGTATCAAACACACAAGGACCACCGTTTTTCACCCACAGGCCAATGGCTTAATAGAGAGATGGCATCGTACGCTGAAAGCCTCTCTTATGGCGAGTGGCGAACCGAACTGGTTGGAGAATCTCCCACTCATACTACTTGGATTGAGATCTACAGTTCGTGAAGACCTAAAATGTTCCCCTGCTGAACTCACATATGGTAGAATATTAAGATTACCTAGCGATTTCTTCACCGAAACGCCTAGAGAAGAACCTGATACCTACGTCGGTCGCTTGCAGAGAAAATTTGAAAATATCAAGCCAACACCTGCCAGCGCTCATGGATCAAGAAAGTGCTTCGTACATAAAGACTTAGCTCAGACTACCCACGTCTTTCTGAGAACAGACGGTGGAAGAAAACCCCTTCAAAACCCTTATGAAGGTCCTTACAAAGTAGAAGAACGTGATGAGAAGACTTTTGTCATCAGCGTAAAAGGAAAGCCTAAACGTGTCTCCATAGACCGACTGAAACCTGCTTTCATACCTGTAGAAGATAACGTGCCAATTTCCGCATCTGTCCAGGAACCACTCCCAGAAATCAAAAGAACAAGATCTGGTCGCAGATTACATTTTCCCGACAGATACCTGTCGTAATTTGGCAAATAAAATTAATTATTTTCCTTCCTACAGACCCATATCAAGCTAAAAAAAAAATAAAAAATAATCTTTTTAAAGAACATATTCAATTCATAGCTAAAACCATATATTTTTAAAGTTACTGATACTAAAGTCTACACAACTTTAATTTTATGATAACGATTGGTTGCATTTGAAACACGACGTTAGCTTTCCTCCGAAAATGTCTTCGAATAAGAGCCTACAATTTTGACTTTCGATAACTCGAACATATTTTGAGATGGCAACGATAATCAAAGCCTGCGGACTCTAACTCTGAAGTGAAAACCATCCACGTGTAGTAAAAACCATCCACGTGTTGCGACTGTAAATTCGAATTGTAGATTCATATGCCGCGACATTCAGAGGAAACCAATTATCTTGTTTCGAGTGGTACATAATTTAAGCTGGGGGATTCACATGCGGGTTCACTCTTAAAACCAGCCTTTTATTCCGAGTGTATATTTTAAAATGCGATTTTCGGACTCATCTGCTGACGCAATTCGAAGGAAACCGTTATTTGTTCCAAGTGTAATGCGAAATTCTAGTTGAAAACTACGTGCTGCAAAATTCGAAGGAAAACCATTCTCTTGTTTCAACTGCAATTTAAATTCTAGTTGCAGTCTATGTGCTGCAAAATTTGGAAGGATCCTTTTCTCATGTTTTGAGTACAGTATTAAAATTCTAGATGCTGTAACATTTTGTAAAATTCGATGGAAAACCGTTCTTATATTGCGATTGCAGTAAAGTTTTAGTTGAGGGCCATGTGTTGCAAAATTTGGAAGAAAAGCAATTCTAGTGCAGTTATAAAAATCTAGTTGCAGACCATGCCTATGCCGAGAAATTCAAAAGAAAACCATCACCTTGTTCAGAATGCTCACAATTCGGAGGAAAACCATTCACCTGTTTCGATTGCAGCTATAAAAATTCAAGTCGCAGAATTCGAAAGAAATCCTCTTATGGTCTGAGTGCAGTTTTAAAATTCTAGTTTCAAAACATACTTGTATGCTGCAAAATGTAAAGGAAAACCATTCGTTTGTTCCGACTGCAATTCCAGTTGCAGACTAAATTGTGCAAAATTATCAAGAAAACCGTTTTCATGTTCTGAGTGCAATTGTTGCAGACCATGTTCTGCAAAATTCTGAGGAAAATCATTCTCGTGTTTTAAGTGCAAGTTAAAAATTCTAGTCGCCGACCAGAATTAGATGGGGTTATAATAATATTAATTAGAGCAGAGCAATTACACAGAGCAAATAATAAATAGAGGTACCCTAACACGTAAGGGGGGACAACAACATAAGAGGGGCGGGAGCAAGCTTAGCGTGCCGCCAATTTAAGTAAAACAGCAACTGAGTAAAATGGTTCAACTTGTTTACAAAAATCTAGTATTTTATAGTTTGGCCCTTTTTATCAATTGGTTGTAATTTTCTTACAGCAGTAAAAATCACGCTAAACATACGTGGACGGCGGAGAACCAAGTTGGTGCCAGAATGGATGTCACGTGACCTTTGCCTCCAGCCATCGAAATTCTACTAGGGCAAGTTTATCAATTCTGACGTCCGTGGGATATATGGATTAGCAAAAATTCGGGGTTTCCAAATAAGAATATTTGTTATTACCGCAAACATTCATTTTTTTTTATTTATTTAGTCTGGGCTGCACGACATAAATTTTCCTATCATAATCCGTCTAATTACAAATTATATACACCGTCCTTCAAAGGGTTTAGCGGGTGATAAAATTCTAAGAAAACAATCCCAAAAGAGTTTTCAAAAAAGTTTTTTTTTTCGTGCGAGTAAGGCTATATCTTTCACTTACGAAGGCCCAACATTTTTACACGGTTCATGAATTTGTCACGTGAGAACGGGTCGCTTCTACGACTCGTTCTTGTGTTCAAAAACTCGACTGTAGAAAGATTTGCAGGCCTCGATGTTTCCTACCTCCTACAATATGATTTTCTTCAAGACATAGGTTCACTCCTTCCTGTCCTTCGAAAGACCTTCTACACAACATCCCCAAAGAAATTTTCCTCTTGGCCTCCCGTGTGAAGTTAACTTTCGAAGTAAATTTTCGTATTATTCACGCAATATTCTCGTATTTTATAATAGGAAAGTAATATTACCTATGCGTTCTAAATATTTACTTTTCTACGGTTTTGACAGGCTTGAATAGCCATAGAATGGAACGGATCCCACTTCATGTCGAAAACGCCGCCAAGGTACGGTCATTCTTTTTTCGGTTTACAAGAAAAAAATTGTTACAAGAAAAAATTTAAAAAATATTAAAGCTATATATATATACATATATATTTTACATAGAAAAAAAAATATGTGTAGCTCTGTAGTTGCAAAACTCCAAAAAAGTAATAACACCACTTTTGAAAAAAATGCTAAGAAAATAATTAATACCATCCGTCCGTGGGTGTTGTATAGTCGACACATTTGCAGAAGAGGTTGGGAGAAGGTTAAGTTGGTTATGATATTTCCATAATTCGAAGCGCTATAGCTCATGATACCTCGCGGAAAGTTAGGTAAGTTTTTTTTACAGTTGCTCCACGTAGGAGGCCCTGGGGGATGCGGTGTGGAGGGTCTATTAGAGGATGGGAAGGAATAATCCTGGGTCTTGAAGTGACCCGTGTTGTAGGAGGGAGGAAACACAGAGGCCGGCAAATCATTCCACAGCCGAGCTGTTGAACACAAGAACGAGTCATAGAAGCGACACGTTCTTGTGTAATGTGGCAAATGGTTGACCTAAAAACACCATAAAAAAAGTTTCAATATATTTTCTGCTTTATGAGATAAGATGCCAAAAACTTGCCTAGAAATCAAGTGTTTTTTTCGTGTTGAAGTTTGGGGACCAGCTATCTGACACCATATCCGTCCCGACATTTCAGACGATTGATGGTCAGTCGTCTCTCGCGATACATTTTTTCTCGACCTAAAAAGATGAAACATCTCTGACATACAATAAGAGAAAAAGCATCAACCCTTCTACAAGCATAAAAAGATGACGCAATAAAAACTGCTTTAGCAATAGTGACCTAACTATTAAAAACAAACTGTAACTTGATATTGACACACATTCCGCCAACCTACTACTAAAACAACTTTTGGGCAAAGAAATTTGCAATATTTCTCTATAAAAGTATTTAACATCCTCCCTCTAGGAATAAAAACCATTACAAAATTAACCGACTTTAAAAGAAGTATTAAAATATAGATTATGGACACGGAAAGGAAGAATATAGATACGATGTTGTAACCGAACAGAGATTAACGCTCACGGTATGGTTTCTTCTAGATTTTAGAATTTTCATTCGTTTATTGCTTTATAATTTTCCTTTAGTAGTATTTTAACATAATTACGAAAACTTACTTAAAATGCTTTACCAAACTCACAAAAAACCTGACCTAATTTATAATCCATACATAAAAGCATGTACAATGTGACCTTAGAACGGGGTACCTCAGCAAGGTCACAAGGTTGATCATAAAATAAGAACCTAACCTAATCGAATATTTATCTGAGACACTATCTAGTTTGCAATTGTATTCATGAAGAACTTTGTAATCATCATAAAGATAGCTGCCAATAATATAGGATTAAAATGGAGGATAATAGTAACAAATTCTTGAATTTGAGATACGCAAATTGAACTAGTCTCATTAGCTAAGTTGTTAAAGCGGTTTTCCCGAAAAAACAGAGGTCCTGGGTTCGAGTCCCAGGTGCGACTGATATATTTTTATTTTTTTGTGTTTTTTTCGGTTTCATGTTTCATTTAGGTTATGTTAATATTATCTTCTTTAATGATTAAAGAGAAACTTTGTTTACATCACTTTTTTTAATGTATAAATTTAAACATATTTCTTAATCAAAGGATTTTCTCATCAGGATATACTGTATACTGTTTATCCTGATGAGGAAAGCGAAAATAAGACATCATTTGAAGCGGACATTTGGGTATTTGATGTAGCAGGTAATTCCAACCAACATCGGCTAAAGCCAGCAGCTTGGCCATTCTTAGCAACAACTTACCACGTTTAAGTTTTTCAATCTCAATTAATTAGTTACTTTCCTACTGCATACCCCGATTAAGGCCCCGCATTAGTCTCTCTAGAATTTAGATTTAGGTCTGTCTAGCATCGGCTCTGAATCCCGACTGACCGCTGTTGAAAGGCAGATATGATCATTCGAAAGATAGAAAGAGCGCGCCAACATGAACAACGTTTAGAATAAATGGGCGTAAGTGACAATTATAAAAATATTAATAAAACACGACATATTTAAGATAGATCAAAAATCTCTAGACGAATGTGTTAAGAACTATTTAAAGAAACACTACGATTTTTTTTCAAACCTATAACATGTTAAATAACAGAAAAAACCCTTTTTTTCATTTTCGAAACATACTTTGCGATTTTTTTCTATCGAGGCAATTTCATATAATTACATTTTTATCCTGTTGACTGATCAGAGATTATTTTTTAAAGGATATTTGTAATATATCTATAGAAATCCTGCATTGCCGAGCCTTAAGGCGATGCAATGGGAAGTAATGCAAAATCGTGTGTTTTCGGTTTGAGAATTTGTTGGCCTAGAAATATCATAGATAATTGAATTAAATACTGCAAGTAGATCACACCTTGGCCTTTCATTTAACCGTCAATTTTTTTGGTATGTCTTTTTATAAGCTTAGGAAAAAATTAAAGTATGAGACATTAAAAAAATGTTTAAAGCGCAAAATCTCCTACTTATGAACTCTTTTTCTCATATTTTCGCATTGTTCATTGTGATAAATTAAGTTTTTTAGAATATGACCGTTAAACATTTTAATAATTATGTCTGAGCTTTACAGAATAGAATAAAACACGCATTTCGATGATGTTTTTTTTGCCGAAATCGAAACATGCGGCCGATGTACAGCGGGATTTTGAACCTTGTCGCCACCTGCATAAGGAACGCGTGATTTCGTTAAAATTTTAGCCGGTGGATGGCCTTAAAAACTCAGCGCATACCACTGTATGTTTATGAGACTGAAGGGAATGGGAAATAGAAGGAGATTGGGAACAGGAAAATGGGCAATTAAAATATACCAAAATCCAATGACATTACAAACTTACAAATATCGAACATAAGTGACTCTGACGTCTGAAGAAAACGTAAACAATTGAATTGTTTTTATCTATTCCAAGTCGTTCTATTTTGGAACTAGATCAATAAATATGTAATAGGCAAGTATCTACTTCCAGAGCATCAGATTTGAGAAAAAAAATAAAGTGTATTTCTAATTTTAACGGACGTAAATAGTACCGCATCGCAATTAAATTAATTTATTGGCACTGCTATTTATTTCTCACTTGAGATGATTTGGATTTCCATTAGTAAAATATATTTGTTTAAGCTAATTGCGGAAAAGGGAACTTATCAAATATATCTTCGGGTCTCACCCAGGCGTCGTGAGTTCAAGTCCTCGGCTGGATAAGTCCACCATCACGATACAAGCAAAACTTCCGCTTACTGTGATGGTAGTAGGAGATTTTCAAATATTGTCAGGTTATTCGTAATCAGGGAATATTTGCCATTATGGTTTGAAGTATTTTTTAATTTTTTTTTCTGTTTAAACGATAATTATAATATTTTTTAAAGTACGTAATAACGGGGAATATTTTTTGTTAAGGTATGAAAAATGACATCTCACAAATGGTGGCCACTTTTTGCTTCGCATATTCGTACTCTTTCCAGAATGTTTTCCATAACCCTAAAATTTTCGGGTGTTATGGCCTCGATTTCATTGCGAATGTTGTTTTTTTAATTGGGGGATGGTTCTTAGTTTATTCATATATACCCGTTCTTTCAAATATCCCCAGAGGAAACAGTCAGGAGCTGTTAAATCTGGAAAACGCCGAGGCCAATTAAAATCGGTTCTACCCGAATTTTTTTTTTTTTTTACAATAACTCCACACAGGAGACCAAGGAGGAAATAATTTCCCTCAAGGCCTATATCATCTTTGGGGATGCTGTGTGGAGGGTCTTTTAAAGGATAGGAAGGAGTGAACTTGGGTTTTGAAGAGACCGATGTTATAGGATGGAGGAAACACAGAGGCCGGCAGATCATTCCACAGCCGAGCTGTTGAACACAAGAACGAGTCGTAGAAGCGACCCGTTCTCATGTGACAAATGTCAACCGTGTGGAAATGTCGGGCGCGCGTTTGGCGTGTTTCCCGACTATGCACCGGTGCCGAAGGGATCAATGACGCTAGTTCCTCAGAGCATATTCCATTAAAATACCGGTAGAACAAGGACAGCATTCCCACCCGACGTCTGTGCTCCAAAGATTTGCAACCCATTTGTTAAGATAGGCGAATCTATCAAACGGACCGCCCGTTTCTGCACAGAGTCAAGGTTTTTTTTCAGATATTTTGGGACTCCTGACCAGAGGTGGCTGCCAAATTCTACAATGGGGCGCACTTGCGATTTGTACAGGGTCAGCAGTTGTGTACTATAAGCCGTTCCTGGTAATCTATCGGCTTTAATTCTCACACAAGCTGAACTTTGTATGGAAACATGTGTAATGTGATAGCCCAAGTTGTATCGAACGCCTATATGTTGATGTTTTTGGACTTTCCTGTAAACTCCCACGTACACATTCAATATGTTCATCCGTGTGTAGCGTACCTCATCTTCCGGCACCATGAAGGTTCATTATAGTCCCTTGTTGCCGAAAATTTGCGACTAGACGATTTATTGTTGGCACTGACGGCCCAATCCGCACATTAAAATAGCGATGATATGCACGCCGAGTTAAAACAATAGACCGTTAATTCTCATAACAAAATTCTACAATTTTGGCTCGTTGTTCAATTTTATATTGCTCCGTAACAAATTCTCTCAGTCTTCTGTACTAAATACTGAAACAAAAACAAATATATTAAAAAATATAAAAAGTTGGAAAGAATTCAAACCATAACATTCATTTTGCGCCACCCTGTATTTAAAAAAAGAAGAAAAAAAGTTATTTTCCATATTCTCTGACCTTAAACATTACTTCGTATCATCTGACTCGGAGATTCGTATTCGGAGCATCTGACCAGATATTAGAAGGGTGTGGGTTCGAGTCCTGCCGGCGACATTTATCTTTGCTCGGAAGGTTTTTTCAATTTGGATGAGTGTTTTCAGGCTAATAATTATTGTTTATAAAAATAATTGTTACCCTTTGCGCTATGCACAAAAATCTTGTCTTAAAAACTTTAGTTTATCAATTAATAATTACTTCGTAGTTTGCTAACTCAAGCAATACAACAAATGATTTATATGTATATTTTGTACGGGTATTTAGGATAATGTATAAGGTCTCAAAAGACAAAACTCTTCGAACTGTAATATTTTAAATTCTATGAAATATACACCAAAATGTCTGAAAGTTCAAGTTTTTAGGTGCAGTTCGAAAACCAGTTAAGACAAATTTGAACATTTTACCTAAAATTCCAGTACTTGTTCCATATAGAATTTAAAAGATTACAATTTGAGAATTTTTGTCTTTTGAAACGTTATACATTCTCCTAACTACCAGCATAGAATATATAGATAAATCATGCATGGTATTTCTTGCATTGTCAGAATACAAATTGTGCATTTTTGGGTACTGAACGTTAATTTAAATTGTGGCATGATTTTGAACGCCATCATCACTGAATTTTACTTGCTCTGTGGTTATCATATATCCTATGATAGAATTAGAATAAGCTTTAGTTGTTTTAAAAAAATGAATTGTTAAGAGTTCCAAACTATTTTGTAACGGATGACGTCACAATTGTTGTCAAACTCTCCACAATGCTTCGCAATGGCGCTGCGAAAGGGGTTGAACGACGTCAGAGGCATTTTGAAAAGTTGATTTTCTGGTCATTTTTCAAAGTCAATTGACACATCTTGTCCGAACTGAAATAACATTACATCATTCATTGTTTGAAAATAATTCGTACTTTGCATTGTAGACACATAACATAACATATTACTGAAGTAGAATCTATTCGATGGGTTAATACTGAATGTGAAACTAAATTTTATCAAACAATCTAATGAGGTTATCAATAAAGCCAATAAAATGAAGGGATTTATAATTCGAATTTAAAAGCTTTTTCTTAACATAAAGACTCTATACTCCATTTACACAGCGTATATCTCTGAGAATGACCTCACTGAGAATGTTGCACACCGATATGGACACCTTCATACCAAGCCCATATTGAAAGAATCGAAAGCATTCAACGTAAATTCTTTAAGCATATAAATTATAAATTTAATTTACCCTTTAAAAATAATACCGAATCCCTAAAATTCCAAAACTTCATCACGCTTCATATTTGATCAAATCTTGTTATTTAAAATTATGAATAATTGCCTGGACTCATTAATAATAATAATTGGATGATTTGTATAGCGCCGTTCTTGTGAAAAATCACCTCAAGGGCGCATTAACTTTATGAACATTCACATACCGTCAAGACCAACCCGACAGACCGATTTTTTTTATTTGCCCGCATGCAGGACCAATCTTAGGATAAATTCTCCAATTCTCCAGATTTGTGCACAATATTATGCACAATTTCACAATATCGGTATTCTTCATAATTTCTTCATAATTTATTGCGCAATATTATGCACAATTTCAAAATATCGAATCGCAGTACAAATAAAAGATAAAAAAAATAGACCACAAATTGATGCACGAGTATAAAATGTATCGAGAACATCTCCTGTCCCGATCCTATCTTCCTCTTTCTTTCCCCCCTTCCTTCTTTTTTTTGTTTTTTTCTAATAAAACATATTTACTTAACCACTTTTAGCATAAGAAACTTTGTTGGCTTACCTTTTGTTAAAAGTCCTTTTATATAAATCTGTATTAAAATCTGTTTGTTTCTTACAAATAATTAAATAACACACTAAATAGATAAATTGAAGAAAAACAATAATTACAGAGCGTTTGGCTCCATAGAACAGGCAATCTGCCTATCCAGGAACTAATAACGACTTGACAACACCTACTAGTACTCGTACACATTTGAATTATTTTCAGTTCTTTCAGTATATTACCGATACTGTGCGATTTCTGAAATATACTACATATTACCCTTTCTTCAACTTACCGTTACACTCCTTAACGTTGTGTTTATAAGTTACCTGTGCGATTTTAAAGCGTAAGTGTTAACCAACTCGTTTCTATTGATGTTTTGTATAATTTTCAAAAGTGTACTGGTTGTATGTACGTCGAAAACACGTACAGGTTAAATTCAGCGTCACAAAATAAATGGCGCGGCAAAAATGCCCAACGATAATCGGATCGCTGATTGCTTTTCCGACTGAACGAACGCGACGGGAATAGCGCGATCTGGTAATAGAAAAATAATTGCCAACTTGGAAAAATAAAATGGGTTAATTGTTATAGCACCAATCGGCAACCCCATCACAGGGCCGAAATGAGCATAGACGGTTTACAGTATAGACATTCAGATGGTAGAGCGAGAGGAGCGGTCGCTCAAGCCGCCAGGTGGCAAGGGGCGCAAAAATGCCAAATGCGAAAAACAATTTCGAGAAATAAAAAAATTATAGCACCTTTTGTGAGGATTGAGGGAATTTTCTAACTTTGGTTCGACTATTAGACAAGTTTGACTCCGTCATGATAGAAGATTTACACAGTGTCGCTAATCGGGAAACAAAAAACTATTATTTTAGCAAAAACATAAAAAATGAACTCATTGAATTAATAGCAAATGAAGTAAGAGATACTATTATCATGAAAATAAAGAAATCGAAGTATTTTTGACTGTACTCCTGATAGCTACACTGAACAGAGTTAGGTGTTAGGTATTATTAACAGTTTAGATTTTTCTATATTAACGACAATTACATACGTGAATGTTTTATTTATTGTATTATACACGCCCTATATGGACTTTTACATGTTTAGTTAGTTATGGTAAACAGGTGCAAAACACATCACAGTACGTAGATAGATAAAAAAACGAACAAATACAGGAATAACATAGTGTAAGTACCATTCCAAGTAATTAGTTACAGATTTAAATTTTCAAAACATACCCCACATTCACTGATTCTTATACTCTAGACACTTATATTAATAATTGTTGAGGATGTATGGAATAATCGTCTGTTTGTATTTGTATTCTGAGCAGTTAAACATATCTACTATGTCTGAATATGTATTTCCTTCTGCGTGAAGTCTAGGTAATAGAGAATTTTTGAATGACTCAGTCCTGAAATTATTATTACAATTGAATAAATTTTTAGATCCAGTAGTTCTAATTGGAATATTAAATGTAATTAATCTATCAAACGAACCGCCCGTTTCTGCACAGAGTCAAGGGTTTTTTCAGATATTTTGGGGCTCCCGACCAGAGATGGCCGCCAAATTCTACAGAGGGGCGCACTTGCGATTTATACAGGGTCAGCAATTGTGTACTATTAAAGTATCTGCGGGCTCTGTACAATACGCCCAGCTTCTGAGAAGCTAACTTTACTCTGGCTTCGGTGGAGCCCCCATACCTGAGCTGATCACTTAAGGTTACACCAAACATATCAATGGAGGGCATATTGGGAAGATTAGTTCCATTAAAGGAGACTAGATTGTCATTTCGATCCCTTTTAGACGTAATCACACTCATGTCTGGGTCAATCATGGGTCTTTGAAACATTAAATTCGACGAGGTTATTCTTACCCCAAGAGGAGACCTTCTCGAGGTAACCGTCCATTCTCTGCTTCAAGGCTCTACGAGCCGTTGGAGTTTGTGTGCCCTTTGGAGGCTTGTCAAACAAAAAGCTATCATGGACTGTACTGCCATCCGCGTAGCAATGGATTGGTGCACATGTCAAGAAGTCATTGATGTGCAACAGAAACAATGTCGGAGACAGAACCGATCCTTGTGGAACGTCAGCATTTATTGAATGCGAGGTGAAAGAGATGAAACCATCAGCAACCGCCTGAATCGATCTATCCCTCAAACAGACAGCAATCCACGTACACAAGGATACGGGAAGTCCGTAAGAAGGCAGTTTGTTCACAAGTCCTCGGTGCCAAACCCGGTCAAAGGCCTTATAAATGTCCAGTGATACCGTTTGAATCTCACCGTAACGTTCCAGGCACTGCCTCCAAACATGCGTCACATACACGAGAAGATCACCGCACGAGCGGTTCCGCCGGAATCCGTACTGACGGTCGTTAATAAACTAAACACTATTTGAAAGGAGGATATTATGTTAATACGGAAGAGAGAGGGAGTGCGCTTTAAAAAAAACTTTAGGGCGTAAGGTGAATATTTAATGAATTGCGATATATTAAGCATAGAGCAAAAATCACAAGTCTGCCAAGTAGCGTTTAAAGAAACGTTGTGAATTTTTTTTATACATATAACATGTTAATTAACAGAACCACACCTTTTTTTTTTTTTTTTCGGAGCATAATTTCATTTTTTTTTATCGAGGGAATTTCATATAATTACTTTTTACTCCATAGAGATTATCTTTAAAAAATTACGTATATTTTTTAAATGCTTAAAAACTTCACGTTTGAAAGGAAGTTTGTAATTTGAGCATAGAAATTCTTAATGCGATTCTAGTTCCATTTTACTTTTCTGTCAAATTGTGATCAACTGACAAGCAAAAACAGTTCAAAAGCTGAAACGGACCTATAGGTCCGTTTCTAATCGGTGTTAAACAGAGACTTTTCTAATGCACAAAAAAATGGCGCTGGGCCATTGCATTTGAATTTCCGTGAAACCCGCATTACACTTTCAGAACAATGACCGTTAGAATCCTCAAAAAAAGATGCGAGTTTAAATAATTTAAACACTTTTTTTTGTCAGGCTGCTGAGGGCACTGGACTCGCTTTCATCGTCTTTACTCAAGCCATCGTGGAACTGCCCGGAGCGCCTTTCTGGTCCATCATCTTCTTCCTGATGCTGCTGTCTTTGGGAATCGGCTCCCAGATCGGAATACTGGAAGGAATGCTGTGCACTATCTTCGACATAGACATATTCAAGAGGATCCGAAAACCCTACGTCACTGGTAAGTTTTTTATTTTATTTTTTATTTATAAATAAAATTACAGCAAAACAGATACACCAATAGAAATGTGTTCTGCGCTTGTCGGATACCGGACCGTGAGGAAGCGGGCTTTAACAGAAGATAATCGATTTCATTGATCTGCTTGGGACTTGGGAGTCTAAAAGACTTATATATATATGAGTATAATCGAACAGCCGTTTTGCACTTTTAGACATTCTGTGTTCTGTTATAAAATACAATTCACATAAATAAAATAAATACCTGACTGTTATTGTAATCATGGTGGAAACCTTATAAAATTATGCCGATATTAAATAGAAAACTGCAATAGCACGCTGTAATTGCAAGCTCCAATAGAATGCTGTAATGGAAAACTGCAATAGCAAGCAGTAATGGCAAGCTCCAATAAAACGCCGTAATGGTAAGCTGCAATAGCACGCTGTAATGGCAAGCTACAATAGAACGCCGTAATGGCAAGCTGCAAGAGAACGCTGTAATGGCAAACTGCAATAGCCAGCAGTAATGGCAAGCTACATTAGCACGCTGTAATGGCAAGCTCCAATAGAACGCCGTAATGGCAAACTGCAATAGCAAGCAGTAATGGCAAGCTCCAATAGAACGCCGTAATGGCAAGCTGCAAGAGAACGCTGTAATGGCAAACTGCAATAGCAAGCAGTAATGGCAAGCTACATTAGAACGCCGTAATGGCAAACTGCAATAGCAAGCAGTAATGGCAAGCTACATTAGCACGCTGTAATGGCAAGCTCCAATAGAACGCCGTAATGGCAAACTGCAATAGCAAGCAGTAATGGCAAGCTCCAATAGAACGCCGTAATGGCAAGCTGCAATAGCACGCTGTAATGGCAAGCTGCAATAGAACGCCGTAATGGCAAACTGCAATAGCAAGCAGTAATGGCAAGCTACATTAGCACGCTGTAATGGCAAGCTCCAATAAAACGCTGTAATGGCAAGCTGCAATAGCACGCTGTAATGGCAACTTAGAATAGAACGCCGTAATGGCAAGATGTAATAGCACGCCGCAATAGCACGCTCCGGCATCGCGTTTAGATCCCGTAGGCGTCGTGAGTTTAATTCCTCGGCTGACTAGCCCTCCATCACAATACGTGCAAAATCTTCCGCTTCCTATGATGATAGTAGGAGATTTTCAAATGTTGTCGGGTTATCTGGGAATGTTTGTCTTTCATAAAATAAAAAATTAAAAACAATTCGGTTAGGTTGGTTATTTGTTGTTTGTTCGACATTGTGTTTTGCCATGGAAGCAGGTAGGTACCGATCTAATAAAATCCTTTATTATTTTGTGCAGGAGCCGTGTGCTTGTTTTGCTTCCTCGTCGGCCTCATCTTCACCACGGGAGCGGGAGAATACTGGCTCAAGATGTTCGACTCGTTCGCCGGCACCATCGGGCTGGTCGTGGTGGCACTCATGGAGATGATAGCCGTCATATATGTCTACGGACATGAGAGGTGAGTCGATTCTTCCGCGTATTTTTTCCAACCGAGGACGCCATCCGGCGGGTGACCGGATAATTCAACACACGTATGAATCGGCACGCTTTTTATAATTGATATGAAGTCACTAAAAAAGGTAGCCCGAAAACCTAGTCTAATCCAATTTAATTAATATTTAATCATTGAAAAAGATAATATTAAAAAATCCCAAATGAAACATTGAACAGAAAAAGACACAGAAGATAAAAAGGTATCAGGTATTTGACAGCCTGCATGGTCGAGGGGTAAGGCTCTCGACTACGAATCCAAAGGTCGCGGGTTCAAATCCCGGCGTGCGCAAGTAAATTTTATTTAAATAATTTGTGTTGTTTCACAATTAATTAATTAAAAAATATATATATTGTATATTTGCGCAGGTTCCAGAGTGGAAGATACTTTCAGTATCGCCCTGGTGAAAGACCACCATTCAGAATTGAAACGTTGCTTGAAATGGCTTTTAGCCGTGTTTGGTGACCACATCTGAATAGCCAGGTACTTCACCACCTCCCTCTCCCCCTTCTCCTTCCCCTCCCCAATACCTTCAGCCTCACAACATTCTCCAATTGGAAATCAAATAGTCTCACTAACCCCAGACGGTTGGGAGCAGTTGGGACTCTTGTGCGGTATTCATATAAAATTAAAAAAATAAAAAATCACGAAAATATTTCGGGTAGGACTTTGCAATCATGCAACAAAATAGCACCCAATAATATGGGTGAGGATAATATTGGTTAGACTCAAATTTGAAGTATGATCTCGATAAAAATTACGTAAAATAAACAGGTCTCATTAACTCAGTGGTTAGCACGTTGTCCCAATAAGTTCGATTCCCAGATGCGACTGAATTTGAAGTATGATCTCGATAAAAATTACGTAAAATAAACAGGTCTCATTAACTCATTGGTTAGCGCGTTGTCCCAGTAAGTTCGATTCCCAGATGCGACTGAATTTGAAGTATGATCTCGATAAAGATTACGTAAAATAAACAGGTCTCATTAACTCAGTGGTTAGCACGTTGTCCCAATAAGTTCGATTCCCAGATGCGACTGAATTTGAAGTATGATCTCGATAAAAATTACGTAAAATAAACAGGTCTCATTAACTCATTGGTTAGCGCGTTGTCCCAGTAAGTTCGATTCCCAGATGCGACTGAATTTGAAGTATGATCTCGATAAAAATTACGTAAAATAAACAGGTCTCATTAACTCAGTGGTTAGCACGTAGTCCCAGTAAGTTAGATTCCCAGATGCGACTGATAGTTATTTCATTCATTAGGTTAGGTTGGATTAGGTTATTGAACTAGTTTTTTTTTCACGCTATTAATCACTTTATATCACTTTTAGAAAAGGTCCTGATTCGTGCGTATGTTGATTTTTCGTGGAATCCCTGTGAAAATACTGTGGGAGATCACCATTCAGCATCTAGACCTTGTTACACTATAGAATTAGCCGTGTTTAGATATCGAAATTCATTCTGGAACAAATAATCAATTTTATTGTCCCGTCTGGGGCCTAGGAGTCGAGAGGTACTGTGTAAACTCCTGACATCAGGTTTGTATTAAATCTGAATAGAGTATAAGTAGAAACCTGAACAATTCAAGTTAGCGATAACGAGAAATTTGTAATTTGTAAGTAAATTTCGAAATTCGTAATTTTCTGGTAAATAACCGCGGAATTTTACTATTTTTCGTTCTACGTATTTAAACTTTGACAGTAAGTAATTCCTTTGTTGTTAGACATAATAAAATATGAATGAAATATTTTTGTTTTAAGAGGAACATACCAGGCAAAAATATTTGCTACGAGCTGTGTGTCTTATGTCAACACTAATATAGGTAATAGGTTTAAAATTCGCTTGGCAAGTGGATTCTAGAATTTTTGTAGTAAGCGGCAAAAGCGAGTTTTTATTTATTTTGTGAAGAATTTTGTAAGAAAGAAAAAAAATATTGAAGGAAATCTTTCACAAATATGCTTAGAGTGGAAGATACTCTCAGTATCGCCCAGGTGAAAGACCACCATTCAGAATTGAAACGTTGCTTGAAATGGCTTTTAGCTGTGTTTGGTGACCAGATCTGAATAGCCAAGTATTTATTTACCCCGTTCTCCTACCCCTCCCCAATACCTTCAGCCTCACAACATTCCCAATTAGGGATGCCTTAGTCTCACTGGCTCCAGACGGTTGGGAGCAGTAGGGACTCTTATGCGGTATTCTTTTTTTAAAAAAAGCTGTAAAGTAGTATTTTTTAAAACTTTTTCTTATATGCGTTCATAATTTTCTATTTAATATTTTTAGGCTTATGTTTTTTACAACTTAATTAAGAAATTTATTTTAATTCTTTTGAAGGGAATTTCTAGGAAAAGATTCAATTTATCCAAAGCAGCCAATGAAGTGGTGTAAAAACAAAAAAAAAAGATTTTCAAAAATTTCAAAAGATTTTTCTGTCTACGATTTTGACAAGCTTGAATAGCCATACAATGGGACGCAGCTAACTTTGGATCGAAGACGCCGCGTACTGTCATTTTATATAAATATCGTCGCTAGCAGAAAGGGTTGTTAAAAGAACGATTTTCAAATTCTGGTGAAAAAATGAATCAGCTGTTCGACTTTGAAAGTTCATACAATCGATATTCCGCCTGTTTAAGGCAGTTATATTTTATGAATTACCATCCACACGTTATGCTATGCGGCTGGCACGCAATTCATGCCCTCGAAAGCAAACTGGCGGCACTGAGGGCAACTATCAGACAACTAGCGCATGGCGTGTTTGAAATTAGACAGGATGAATATTGAAATAAAAATGCTCTACTAAAATCTGGCAACTTCTGAATAGTTTTCATGTAAACTGTAAACTTTGCACGCTTCGTGCATAAAGTTTACGACAGCCGGGTTGTTACGATTACATTGCTAATTAATAATGTTTCCGATTTTTGCTAATTCATTCAAAGACAAAATTAAATTCGTGCAGCGTTTATGGTTTTCACAGTTTCTGATAGAAGTGACGTGTCAGTGTGCCTGAAGTGATCTCAATTTTTTCCTTATGAAGTTGATCACACACCCTGACGTCAGAATTAATAAATAGACTTGCTCTAAGTACCATTTCGACGGCAGGAGGCAAAGGTCACTTGACACTCATTTTTGAACCAATCTAGTTCACTGCTGTCCTCGTTTGTGTCGGGTGATTTTGACTGCGATAAGCAAATTAAAAAACATTCAATTTATTTAATCATTGAAGAAGATAATATTAACATATCGTAAATGAAACACGAAACCGAAAAAAATACCACAGAAAATGAAAAGGTGTCAGTCGCATCTGGGATTTTTTTTCAGTTTCGTGTTTCATATAGGATATGTTTTCTTCTTCAATGATTAAATATTACGATGAGGTTTATAAACTTCAATAAATTATTAAAACTAAATTGAATATTCTTTTTAGACTTGTAGAAAGTAAATAGATGTCTAATATAATAAATAAAAATCGGATAGGTATATCCGAGACTCTATCCTGATTGCAATTGTGTTCGGGAAGAACTTTGTAATCATCCTAAGGAATAGCAGCCAATAAATATGGGATTTAAAATGGAGGATAATATTGACAAGTCCTGAACTTGAAATATGATATCGGTGAAGATGGCGTGAATTGAACTGGTCTCATTAGCATAGTCAGTAAAGCGGTTGTCCCTTTAAAACAGAGGTCCTGGGTTCGAGTCCCAGATGCGACTGATACCTTTTTATTTTCTATGGTTTTTTTTTTCGGTGTCGTGCTTCATCTAGGTTATCTTAATATTATCTTCTTCAATGATTAAAGTAAAAAAAACATTTATTAAAGGGTCAAACTAAATACTGTAACAAAATATTCGGTTTTTTTAAACAAGCCAAACCTTTTTACATATTTGCTGTTTTACTTAATATTTAATAATTTATTTTTTTTTATATTGGCGACACGCCTAGCTCGCCCCTTTCCCCTCATACTTTGGTTTCTTCCCCCTGTGGGTTAGGGCATCTCTATGTGTTATTTGCTCTGTGAGTCAAACCGATAGAATTGACATGTTGTGGGCGTATCAGTCTGGCCGAAATGACCACAATTTTTTCTTACTTTTTATGAAATTGACCAAACATTTTTTTGAATCGTCATTCTTTGTTGAGCGGGAATTAAACTCTTGGACCCATTTGGGGCCTAAGAGCCAAGAGAACTAATATCTCCACTAATTTCTGTAAATTTTTTTTTGGTAATTTGCATAAAACCTTTGTATCCCTAAACCTCAGATAACAAACACGTCTGAACAAACAGAAAAAGAAAGGAAAAATTGTGTAATCAAAAAATTCTAACTAATTCCAGATTCACAAATGACATATTCGAGATGACCGGCTACCGCCCCGGCTGGTACTGGCAGATCACCTGGCGCTACATCGGCCCGGCCATCATGTTCTGCATCCTCGGCTCCTCCGTTGTCTTCATGATCATCAAGAATCCCACCTACCAGGCTTGGAACGCAGACACCGTGAGTATTACAAAGTGTAATAACAACAGGTCTTCTTAGTCATAGCCTCATGCTGAACAATTTCCCTGTTGAACAAGCGTCCTCCACTCCTCGCGGTCCAGCGCTGCATGGAGATCCGCAGAAACGAACATTCGGATTCGAACACCTGTGATTCTTGATCAGCCCACCGTATCTGTGATCCTCCTCTGGTTCTTTTGCATTCCACTGACCACGAGCTTCTCCGGTTTGGAGTTCTCAATTTGGCGGTCAACGTGTTTAAAATATCTTTACTTACAACTAGCTGTGGATGTCGAGCTCTTTCAGAATGGATATATTAATGCGGTTGGATGTCCATGGAATCCTCAGCATTTTTCTCCAGCACCACATTACGAGGGGGTCTATTTGCTTTCTTCTTCTGGCTCTAAGTGTTCATGTTTCCACACTGTGTAGAAATTTGATTACAGAAGAATAGTTGGCAGTCCACATTGAAGTTCTGATACCAACCCTGATATGTGGAACTACCATAGAATGATTTAAAAATTATGTGACACCTCACAAGGGCGCCCCTGTATGTAAAGAGCGCGTACAGGGTAACTATATCCCTACCCGGTTGGGCAACTTCGTGAGGTGGGTTAGGAGGGGGCTGTAGGAAGGGATTTGTTAATGTGGGCTTTGAAGAGGCCCGGATTAAATGTTGGAGGAAAGACAGATGCCGAAACGACCCATTCTCATGAAACCGACATCAACCGTAAACGGATGTTCCGCTTGTGTCCGTCGAGTTTCACGCACGTGCACTGGCGTGGAGGGGATCAACGCTGCTAGCTCCTTCGAGCACGCTCCATTGAAATATCTGTAGAACAGCATACCTACATTGCGTCTGTGCATCAGAGATGGCAGTCGGTCTGTTAATAACGGATTGTCAATCAGATGAACCGCCCTGCTTTGCACAGAATCAAACAGGTTTATCAAGAATTTGGGAACTCCAGCCCAGAGGTAACTTCTAATTCAATTGTTGGAGGTACTTAAGATTTGTATAGGATTAACAGTTGATCACTATTGAAAAATCTGCTAACCCTATACAAAGCGCCCAGTTTTACTCGGGCTTCTATAGAGCCCCGATACTTGAGCTGGTCTGAAATACTCACTCCAAGCATTTCAATGGAATCTTTGTTAGGGAGGGTGCTCCCATCGGATTGCACCAGACACCATCACCTTTTTTTCCGAGATCAGACACAATTGAAAGTAGACTGAATACAGGAGAATCAGCCATTTGCAAGATCCTTTTTCAATTGACTGAAAAGTAGGCGTGATCTCCCTCGTATGCTCGAGAGTGCTCTCTGAACGAATTTTAAGACTACCAAATAAATAATTTTCCAGTTAAAAGGGCAAAATGAAGTGTATAAAATCAATTTATTTATTTAATATCAACGGTATAAATATATCATAAACAATAATTCCTTGTCACAGTTAAATACAAGCATAAGAATATAGTACAAATAATTTTAAAAAGTAACTATTAAATGTGGCAATAGATCGTACAATGACATCAGAGAGTACATAATGAATAAAAGTTGATGAAAGATATAAAAGTAAGAGATATGCGTACATATAAGTAGAATTAGGTTAAATTAATATTGATTGAAAAGAAATGATAGTATAGCCTTCTTGTACTTACCTTCCGTGCAGTTAAATAGATCCATAACATCTGCGTATCTTTCACTAACTTCATGTAATCTAGGTGCAAGCGAGTGTTTGTAATGCTCAGTCCTGGTGTTGTTGCATTTAAACAGGATTTTGGAACGAGTACGAATTGTGACTATAATAATATTTTAGAGCCTTTCTATTAATGTTCAACTATTGCTTGATAGTAACTTGTTCGAACTTGTCTAGCTACATTCGCTCGACACTTCATCCACCTGGACGAAGCTAATGATGGATGATGGCGACATTGATAGGCAAAAACGAACTCTCAGGGTAAAAGTGAATATACTCAGCAGAAAATTTTCCCTTTGCAGTAGTGCTGTGAAAAGGACACTCTTCCTTGCCTTCTGCGCAACGTTATATACGTGCGAACTTTAGGCAAACCACAAAAAGAGCAGTATAGAAAGACTTTGTGTTCAATACAATAACGCCTTCCGCATAATGTTTGACTTCCCCAGATACTGCAGCGCTTCCAGTATGTTGATAGAGGGGCGAGCTCCCGGTTTCGCATCTCTTATAAGATCCAGGGTGGCAGGAATGAGGGAACGGATAAACAGCTCCGGAATATCCTCATAATGGAAGCCCACCCTGTATACTAGAGAAGGACATTGGCCACTCGTAATATAAAAATACCGCAGTAAAGGCTTCATTATTATATGTATATATTTTTTTTTAATGTGTTTCATGTGTGGTTAAATGTATCTTATTCAATTATTCACCTACTATTTTATTTTTATTTTTTATAATCCAATATATGTATACTTTATATGGAATGTGTGGGACTGCACTAACCTCCCCACACATCGGAATAAATACTTATTTTTATTATTATTATTAACGAAACAAGGAGCGTATGCTAAGACATAGTTGTTTGGCAGTCTATCCTCACTGCCTCTGGGGAAACGGCGTGATAGTTAGTGTAATGAATATACTGCTGAAATCTTTTGAGAGAGACAGCATGAGAGCGAGACAACTGTATGTGTGTAAAGAGTTTGCATGGTTGTCCGTTCTCTCTTCATTATCATATCCAAGATTACATATAATTACAGTATATAGACTATTATTCCATCCAAATATTTTAGTAAAATATCTACAATGACACAATGCTGATATTGTAGTATAAGTATAATTAGTTAAATGATAAAATTACAATAAATGTTTTGAATTTCAGGGTTCCCTTGTAAACACCGACTACCCTACGTGGGTGATGGTCATAGCCCTGCTGATGATCTTCGCCGGAGTGATGCCCATCCCGGCCGTGTTCTTGCTACGTCGCTTCCAGTGCCTGTCTCTGGACGTGGACATCCACCAGGGCAGCATCAGGCGTATCGAGACCACCGTCTCCACCAAGGAGATGATGGACGATCAGGACGTGAGTTGCTTTATTCACTTTATTATACAACTAATCTAACTTATTTTTGACAGCCGTGTTTCTACTGTACAGTGTACAATAGTTGATCTACGCGACATCCCTTGGCGTGAAGATCTACAGTTTCTACAGCATCGCTTCGAGGGATGGTCTTCTATCCATATTTACTAGTCCTAACTTAACCTAGCATAACCTAACTTAACCTAACCTAACCATTGACAAAATTACATCGAGAACCTAACCTATATTAATCAAGACAGCAGTGCTTCTATTGTACAATAAATGATCTGCCTATATGATATCCCTCGGTGTGAAGATCCAGAATTCAGATCAACGCTTCAAGAGTTGAGCTTCAATGTATATCTACTTGTCCTAATCTAACCTAGCATAACATAACCTAACATAACCTATGCATGAAAATTCAGATATTTCTTTTAATGACTTAAAGACTTGAGGACTTCACAACACAACACAATCGGTGAGATTGGCATTAACCTTTGACCTGCCAAGATGCAAAACAAAACATGCATTGCAGTGAGGGGTGCTTCGATTATCCAACGAATTTTACCATTATAATGCCATTTTTTACATGTATCCATAAATTTTATTCCAAATTCTTCATATGGCTTACGCATTTAATGTATTCTTGTGAAAAAATTATCATGATATATAAATAATTTAAAAAGGCTTTGGTAATCCAGCCTTGAAAGAACCAAAAATGGTGACGTAAATCTACGACTCCATTGTACTGGCCGTTCGCAGGCGAAGCCGGGTATAAACCCTGTATTACTTTACTCGCAAGACTTTACTCAAAGGACCAGCTCCCAAAGTTATGTCATTCAATAATTGTCTGGAACAAATTCGGCACTCGCTTAAACTCGATGGACAGTATCCTCAATATATATAATTTGAGCCTGTGGAACATGAGATAAGATAGCCCAAATTGGAAAAAGGTATTGAAATCAACTTACCCTGATTACAGCTCCTTTACTTCCGCGATTCTCCCATATATCACTTCAATATTCACCTCCGCTCACTCGAGGATTTCAATTGCAACTTACTTTCGGCAGCTAGTTATTTCCAAGGACAGATTAGGTGGGTAGAAAGAAATTTGATATTGAGGTTTACTATTCATCGTTATCAAGCAAGTATCTATATATATCCTTTATCAATATTGTACAACCATTATAGTTAATTTTATAAAAAAAACTCTACATTCATCAACTAACGCGACATTCGCCCAGTGGCTGGGGATCTAATGACTTACCACGTGTAAGTACATTTGTTACCTGCAGGCGGTCCGGCGGCCGATTTCCTTAATCCTCACGCAGCTTTGGTAATTGCGCAAGCGAGTGAGATGGCACACATCACCCACCACTGTGCGGGTATTGTTCCAGTGCACAAGAAATATTATTTGCGGCAAGGAATGAAATCTGTTTTAATCTAGTACTTAAGTTCATTTTTTTAATAGTAAATTCTGTGTTAATAGGTTTGTAGGAATACAAAAAATACTAAAACTATAAGATCTGTATGTTAAATAATACACGAAGAACAGTAAAATAAGAGATTTTGACTCACCTCTTATCAACGGGAAGGATAATGGATATCCATGAGAAGCGTAACATTTATTTGTGCAATTAATATTAATAAAGTCTCACTTCTCCACTACTCATAAGCTGAGCCTCGCAAATTTTCAGTCATCTGCTACTGTGTGCGGTGAATCTCCCCCTATCTTCATCGCACCGCCAGACGGGTGTGAACCACGTAGAATCAGCAAAACTAAAGAAATTTAAGCGAAAACTGGTCTCCAGAATCTTTTAAAGAAGAATGTACCATATTAAGTGTTAAAGTTAAACTTATTTAATCGGCTAAGGTTAGGTTAGTTAAAAAAATTGTAATTCTAATTTTGCAATATAGGTACAATAATGAATGTTTTTTACAGCCTATTGAGAGAGCCGCTATCATCTTTTCAAACCATAGATAATAGAAACAAACCAGATGGGTCATGAACCATTATTAGCATTGCACCATGCGTGTCGCCAAAGTCATTCACCCTTACTACTGCAAATTATATCTACGCACAGCGGCGCCCCGCCTCTGTATCTACCTACAGACCAAACGCATAAAATTCATTGGCTTCGGACGGGAGTCCGTGTTGTTTGGTCGTAATTCCACGGCAGTCAACACGCTTCCATGCCATATTTCCCTTTGTTTCTTTTATCTACGCTATGACCAAGTCTATGGGTTCCATGACAATTCGGCACACTTTTGAAAAGTCATATAAAGCCATTAAAAGTATTAAAAAATAATTAAAACTCGGTTCAAAACCTAATCTAACCTAACCTAGTTAACCAAGTTTTTTTTCTCTATGACTTTAGACATAACTTTTCAAAAGTGTGCCGATTTATCACTGTGCCCAATTGTCCGGTTACCAGTCTATGTTACTTGGGAAATTACAGTTTAGCAATAGCAACACGTTTTATTGATATTAACCTTACTTTATTTCAGTCTGTATTCTGCAGTGCGTGACCTCATTTCTGTTCAAGTACAGAATGTTGCTTTCATGTTGTTTTTCAGATATTTGTTTTCATGAATTATTATTTGTTGTATGTATAACCGTTTAAAAACAAGTATATGTTGTAATATTTCTAATAACTGTAGATATCTACCATCTTCATACTGCGTCATTCCTACTAACATGTCACTAAAGCTAAATCAAATTAGTTTAATATCGATAAATACAAAATGTAACATTGTTTCAAATAAAAAGAAATGAGTAGGTACCAAGGAACAACGTGTCCTAGATCCCAGTCCCGCTAACTGTAAAATAATCTATGTACTTGTATGTATTTTTTAAGTTTCCCATAGACAGAAAAAATTTCAATAGCATTTTGACATAACCTGGCTAAACTCTTTAAGGTACGTTCCCACCTCATCTATTCTATGATATTTGAAAGAGATCAATAGGAATAAACCTATCTAAGCAATAGAATGCCCGATGTTGAATCGACTCCAACTTTTGTTCTTTAAAATGGACCATAGAATACAGCTGTGTGAACGGCAGTTGGTACGCAAACGCTGTCCTCTACCCACAGTACAGTCTATGGCTATGCCCAATAAAAAAATAAAAAAACCTTTTTTCTTCCAAAGATTTGCTGCGTCTCTTTGAGCTCCGCTAGTGCAAATGTATTGAAATAGAATAGAAATAAAGCAAGTGTGAATGTGTCTATCATAGAGGACCTAGCCTTTTGTCAAACAAATTTAAAGATTTATCAAACAATACAGGTATTATTCTTAAATATTTATTTTTACTAATGAAAAAAGACTAAAGGGAAATAGGTTAAGCAAACATCACCTATAAAATATATTTAGATACCTACCTAACCTAACCTAACCTAACCTAACCTAACCTAACCTAACCTAACCTAACCTAACCTAACCTAACCTAACCTAACCTAACCTAGCCACGAATTGATAAACTAATTTTACCTTTATAAGAACTGATCTGACCAGTGGAAATACTGTTAACAAATCACTATTAATACCTAATCTTAATAATATATTCTCTAATCCTTGCCAATTCTAAGTCCATCCTACCGTGCCATCCTAACCTAAACTAAAAATGCTAGTGAGCTAACCTTCTGCTACTAATGTACCTGTGACTGTTTGCACGGAATGTCCTGCAGGTGATGAGTCCTGACTATTCTCCGGGAGCACCTCTGGAACCACCCGGAATGACACGATTCACCATTGGAGATTTTGAGGTTAGGATGAAAAAACTTCCAACTCTTTAAAAACATGGAATTATTATTGTCAAGAACCTGCCTCAATACTGGATGAATAGTTTAGTTTATTCAATAATACATTTGTCGAGGGTTCGATTCCCCCCTAATGCAAAAAGAAGATAAATATTATGATATGTACCTACTACTTATTATTATTGAAATGACTTTTCTGAAGTATGACACATCAAATCAACATTAACACATATAAAATTCTTTTAAATTTGTACGGGTGTTGCAGTATTGTCATCCAATGTCCCAAATAACTGATTTCAAGCAAAAAAATTCTTCCAGTACATACTAAAATTACCAAAACCATTATTTCAATAATGTAGCTATTGCTTTACTTTTTTGGTAAGTCTTTAATCATTCTTTAATCCTGTTCAAATAATATTAGAAGTTCGGGGGTAATAACTGAACAAGTTAAGATTTCAAATCAAGAACAAGTTAACATTTAAAATTTAGAACCAGTTAACATTTAAAATCAATAACAAGTTAAGATTTAAAATCAAGAACAAGTTAAGATTTAAAATCTGGAACAAGTTAACATTTAAAATCAAGAAGAAGTTAAGATTTGAAATCTGGAACAAGTTAACATTTAAAATCAAGAACAAGTTAAGATTTGAAATCTGGAACAAGTTAAGATTTAAAATCTGAAACAAGTTAACATTTAAAATCAAAAATACCAAACACTTATCTTCTTCCGTTAAAAATATTCTACTCTTAATGCATAATTCAAAAGCACATAGCTGGCAGAAATACGTTTATTTATGAAGACATTTTACAATGGAAACCTATAATTAAACATTTTGTGACCATACAACGAAAAGTGGCCAAGTCAAGGTTCTTGTTTTTGGCAGATTGAACAACTTTCGCATGGAGCACAGTTTCGCAAGTTAGGATATTTTTTTAATTAGAACATATTTTGTTTCATACACGTAAAAAAAAACATTCTGACTTGCGAAGCTGTGAGTTTGTATCTGTGCAAAGGACTTCAGTCTTAGTCTACCAACGGACGGGGATCTTGACTAGGCAACTTTTCATTATATATTCACGATTTAGAACAAATGGTTCCTAGGAACTAATGTTTCAATGCCAATGGTCGTCCAAGCAACAGAGATTGCTTGGACATTACGACGAAAAGAATTAACAGAACACTAACTAACTTAACGTTGGGTTGTTTCATACTCTCGTCTCATTTTATGACCATCAAATCGACATCAGCACCATTATGATTTTTTAAAAATTTTAAACAATCACCATTATATGCTGATTCCCGACCTATTTCAGCTTTTGATCAACTTGTGATCAGCTGTCAAGCATTGCGATCATGTCAGCTAATGACAATTTGTTGAAAAGCTGAAGTAGAATGAGAATCGGCATTTAACGGAGACCGTTCAAAATTTAAAAAAACACTAAATGGCTTAAACTGTTGAATTGTGACAATGTCAAATGGGATGAAAGTTTGAACCACCGTACTATTGATTAGATGATTCCCATCGAAGCAGAAAAGTAACAAATATTCCAGTTTCTATTCTTAAATAATTTCTTCGCTGCATAGGTTGACCCACAAACTGCAAGACAAGGTATATTTGAACATAATAAAACCACTGTTAACTGACTCCTGACTGTAGGGAAGCTCGAGCAAGGCTGACGGAAAGAAGTATGGGGGCGCCGTGCCTCCTTTGCCGGGCCCCGAGTCCAACAAGCGCACCCCTCCGCCCTCCAACATCGCCCGCAATCGCCCTGCCAAGCAATAGAGGGTATACAATAAACAAAAAAACAATACTTACAACATAACCTAACTTCACCAGTGTAATGTAAGATAAATAGTGCATTAATTATTAATACGGTTCCATGACAAATCAGAACTGTGACAAAAGAGAACATTGAAGAAAAACAACAAACAATCATCAAAACTATTATTTTATCATGTTCTGTTTTGTCACCGTTCTTTTTTATTCCGTTACCATTATATACATATATACATAGTGCAACTGTATTTTATTTATTCTTTATTAGGTTAAAGATGTTTCTTTTCAGTAGCGGTTTAATTCAGCAGCGTTTTTTTCCCTTTCTTTACAGGACATTGTATGATCCTGCCACTGACAGCTCCGTTGTATTCTTTCTTTCTATTGCATGCGTCCTTTATAAGAAAGAGAGAGAGGTTACAACGGAACTCTCAGCAGTGCGCCTGTATTATATCAAGTCAATGCGAATTCATCTCGACATAAGTCATATTGTAAATTGCAGATTTTTTACTTTGGTCCTGATAGCTCCATTGTAACCATTCGTTCTAATACAGTTTTCATCCATGAGAAAAGGGGAGAGGTAAAAACAGAGCTATCTGTCGTAACACTGCTAGCCGAACGACGATGCCTTGTAGGATTGTAATGTTGATCTAGGTACTGGAAAAAATGAGTGGCATTACACTATGAGACAGTGTTTGACGTATTTTTGGCATCGAGCGACTGTTGAACGGGAGAGTCACATACCTCCCCATAACCAAATGGAACACTGTTCCAAGTCACCATCTATATGGGCTAACTGCTCTGTTTAAATATGTACCTTACAAAGTACAGATTGTAATAAATTAAATATCGAATGACTTACGCAGTGATGAATTCGCAATGACGACGTGCATTATTAGTTGCTGAGGTTTTAGGCTACTTTTTATCTATTAATTTATTTTATTTTAGCAGGTTACGGATTATGTTTAATAGTGCAATGTTTTTATTCCACTTATTTTGTTTATTTATTATTTACAGATTCACGGAGAGAGATCACCAAGTCTCTAATGTGAAAATGTTGAAAATTTCATGTTGGTGGGGTTTTTTCACAGCTGTAGTTTTATGATTTGCAAAAATTATAAACTATGTAATAACACATGGGCACGGATAACCTAACCTCACTTTATTCAATGCAGTTTGTTTTATTTGGTACCATGATCATACAGAACAGCGAAATAACAGAATGTTAAAGAAAATGTAGAAAAAGAACAAATAAATAACACGCTAACCTAACTTTATCAAGTTCTTTTTTGTCGCTGTTCTGTTTTATGCGTATTGGTTACGGTTTACAAAGTAATATGGTGAATTAAAATTCTGTGGTTTAATGCTAAAAGAATTAAAGTAGAAAAAGACATAATTGAAATTTACAGTCAGTCGGCTGCATCGCCATTTTGTGGTTGCAACAAAATCCGTTGATTAAAAAAAAGAGAGTTTCTCCTTTGGCCGCCTGCAAGGATAAGTGTGTCAAACTGCGCCAATGCCAATAAGGCATTATGAATCACTTTAAGTCGTGTTAAGTTTTATTATCATTCTTTCAGGTATGAAAGTTCATACTTTTCGGGTGCTGAGATTGCCTATCAGATATGCAATACGTATCCGATCGCAACATAAATTTTTTTTTTTTTTTTAAATATAAGTAGCTATGAGAAAAATACTTATGATAGATATATACATTTTTGATAAATATCTAAATACATTAACTTGCAAGTTATCACGAAAACCGACTTAGCCAGTGCACGGCGGGACGCACGCAAAATTTTATCCCCGGCATACTACGGAAATATTAGTCCACGGGAGCTCGCCATTCCAAAGGTTTACTATCAGTAAATACTGGAAAATATCTGCTTTTATACTTTTAGCACAATAACGAAAAAAAAATGTTTAAATTGGTTAATGAAAAATGTTATTTATTTTTAGATATAATTTTATTTGTTCTGAATTGCGATGTTATATTTTTTTATGTAATTTTTAATATATTTTTTAGGAAAATTAGATAATATTGTGTACTTACATAGATTTTTTATTTAGAGCAACATGCATGATATTAAACAATTTTTTTTTAAATATCTTTCTCAATCTAATTTATATTTGCATGCTTTGTACCTTTTCCACTGACTGAAAATGTTCTGATTTATTTTTACTCTCGAGATTGTTTAGCGTTGTGTAACTACGTATAAAAAGATATCATGATATTTATATTAATATTGATTTACATCAAAAAGTGGTATTTATTTTCTAAGGGGAAATAGACGTTAAATATACTGTTTAAATAAGGATGAAAAGTATATCTCTACAGTTGCTGTAGCTGCATGAGCACTTAATAAATGCCTACAAGGTGAAACGCAGTTTTCAACAATGGTCGGAGATTTCCATCATACCAAAGGCAATGTTTTTTTAAAGAGTTTTAAACATACAACAACGCAACTTGACGATGCTCAGGTAAAGTAAAGTTAAACATGGAGAAACGCGGGAATATCCCTTAAAAACAAAGACATGTACTGAATGATGCAAATCATTATAGATATACGTATATTGTGATATGTATGTGACATCCAAACTGTGCCCTAAACAGTTTTTTGCTAAAAGAAGTTTGTCTCTTGTCATTTTGACGGCAGGATGCAACCAAAACCATCCTACAGCTTGATACAGTTAACGAACAGATTATTTTTTTATATAATTTTTTTTTTGTTTTATCCAAAATATCTACAGTGGCGCGGCTCCCGACCGCTAAGTTAAGTGTGTCGATCTGAATATAAATGTCTAAACTCTGACAGCGAAGTTGGCCACAGATCTTCTTCAAACATTTTTTTTTCTTATGTGAAGATGTTTATTTTTTACTCTTAAAATTTCACAAAATTCTTGTATATTTTAAAAATTTTAATGAAGGTAATGAAAACCAAATGAACGTCAGCGTCTAGCCATTAATATAGAGAGGTCTACGCAGATTTATCTCACCCTCAAACCTTAACACTAATATAATTTAATTTGTAAATTAAATTTAGTAATGTGATTATTAAGTTCTGCAAGTATTTTTTTTCAAAAAAAAAAAAAAAAACACTTGCAGAACTTAATAATAACATTATTAAATTTGATTTACATTAATTTTTTTTTAAATTAAATGGAGTTCTACGAATTAAACACAAAAAAAATTAATAATTTGATTTGTTTACCAGGGTGATGATGACGACTTCAACGACTCCCCCATTCACCGTCTGGGAGACTTTACCCACAACTCTTCATCAGATGAGGACTCTGCCCCTCCGCCCAACAACCGCCTGAGACCCCCGATCCAGCAGGCCCGCAGGCCCTTTCAGATAGAAGTCCTGGAGGACTACTGAGCCCCTGTCAAGTCTTTCGGTCGTTGTTTCCAACCTTTCCCTAGCGACGGCTAAGTAAAAAATGACATCTAAAGTGAAGGATCAGACATTAGGCGTTACCCAACATTATTTAATTAATTAACTCTTATTCCAGTTGTTCAACAGAAATTCAAATGTAACATTGTCATCAAATGGCCAATCAGCGCCATTTTGTTTTTTTGATAATCGAAAGGTCGCCGTTGAACGCCGATTCTAGGTCCATTTCAGCTTTTGAACCAATTGCGATCAGCTGACAAGCATAACAACATGACAGTTGTGCTTTTCTGCTGATCACAATTTGTTCAAAAGTTGAAACGGACCAAGAATCGGCGTTTAACAGGGAACCTTTCAAATGTCAAAAAAAAATAACAAAATGGCGCCGATTGGTCATATGATATCAATTTCTGTGAAACACCCCAACCTTAACAGAATGCTCCAACGTCAATAGATATCAAAATGCGTTAATGTTTTTAATGTTAAATTTACATTACCTAAACACTACCGCATTTATTGTGAATACATACTATTTCGATGACATTTCAAATTCTATTGATTGTTCGTCAAATGTCTCCCTCAGTTAATCCTTGCAAATGGATGGTCTAGGTTAGGTTTACCGATAAGTTCAACTTTGGAGATAGTGAGGTAGTTCGCCCGGACATGGTTTGGGACAAATTATAGCTAATATCAAGTTAGGTTGGAAACAGCGACCTATGGATTGTGTCTCACGCCAGCGGAACCTCAGTCGTTGAAGTCTATATTTTTTGTGATTGCAGTTTATCTTATGCCATATAACTCATTTAAAATGTGCCTGCCTTTTTGGTGCTTCTTTGACAGTTAAAACGTTGATTAAAAAATGGATCGTCGAGAGTCAATCTGAAGTCTGTGTTATAATATTATTACACTTCTAAAACTTTGAACTGTTAAGTTGTTAACAGTTAACTTAGAATTTGTAACACAGTTCCCGATCATCGTGCATCTAATTGTATGCACTCGAATGCAATAAAAATGGATGAAAAATAAGAAAAACTCAACAAATATCAAAAATAGTTTCTTTCTCCAATTTCGCCATGTTTCTTATAGCAATATATTAGAGACCAACACATATTTTTCTTATTTCTCTATATATGTATATCAGTGAATTGCATTGCTCTATGACTAAAGGTAGGCTGTGTGTAGTTTTTCAAGTTCAGGTATGAATTGTGTATTGAATATTTGAAATGTTACTTGAAAATTATCATCTTGCGCTGATTGTTGTTGGCCAACTGCATAAATGACCGTGCAAGTTCCTCACCAAATTTGTCACATTTTGTCATTATCTTTTATTTGTTCATTTTCCTTTGGGTAAGCACAGCTTTTCGGCCTTTGTGGACTGCACGCCACTGATGTATATATGTAGCACGGAACTTTGACGTGACACAATAACAAAGTAATATTTATTCTGTGTCACTGGGCAATCTTTAGCGGTCAAAAATCAATATCCTAAAAAGAAATGTAATCCGATGTCATCTTCTAACTGTTAATAAAACTTAATTATTCTAACAATGTTTCTAGCAAGCAATTTGATAAAAGTCTCCAACTGGACTTAATGTTTACTGTTTGATAAATTACCGACTAGGCAGGTAATAAATTATGTTTTAAAATTATTTAATTTTTATTTGATCTCACGAACATGAATGTTTCTTTAAAGATCAAATATAAATAACGCACTGGACGAAGTATTGCCGAATTCGTCCGGGCATAGTAATATGTATTTTTTTGTGATATTATTGTAATATTTGCAGAATATTTCACATTATTTATTTGACTTGAATAGATCACTTATTTATTTTCCAATCTAATTGGGATACTGTTGAAACCAATACATATTACGATATGATCGAAGTTGATTAACCCTTGCCATTATTGCAAGAGCGTAAAATTATAAGTAAGAACTATTAATATAAGTATTTACTTAGGTGTCTCTGTGTTGGCAACACCCGCTAAATTAAATATACGACTTAAAATTTTGTAAATAAATGTTTGAAAATAGAACGTATTGATTCGGAAAAATGATCTGTCATACAAAATGGTTGCAAAATAACCATTTATTTATGCGTTTAAGTTAGAAAAATGCTATGAGCTATTTGTGCTTTGTTTAAAACAATTACCTATCTAATTATATTATTATATATATGCTACAAGTATTTTTTTATAAGACGTAAGTAGAGGTAGGTACTATTTATTAGTTCATTATATTATTTTTGTATGATTTTTTAAATTTATTTACACGGTACCTACGCTAGGTGTTGAATTACATTTCAGTGTTGCTTTTATTAACATGTATTTAAAATAGAAATGTGAAAACTTAACAAAGTACCTACATTAGAATCTTACTAACATGGCAGTCCCACATCACTGGAATGTATTGAAAACCAGGAAATTTTCTATATATTAATTTCAAAGAAAGATACATTTTTGGGTATTGACAGAATATAATGTCTCACTTTGTTTAAAAACTCTGGAACCGACTTAGATAGTGCCAAATAATTATTGGAGGTCGCAAATTAGTAAGATTCTACTAAAACAGGACATATACGAGGTGTTTTCAAAAGAAAAGGTGAATTTTGAATTTTCGCGGGCTGTGTACATTCGACTATCGATTTTTTTTATTTTTATGTTGGTACATATATGTTAATCATATGTTAGCATTATCAGCCATTTTGGATTAGTGTTTTGTTTTTGAGAACTGGAAAGGTTAGTCACGTTTTGTTTTTTCTTCGATTTTTTACTAAAAAAAATTTTTGTAAAAAATCGAAAAACATCGATTTGTTGAAGAAATGCTTATAAGGACATAGAAAACAAAGAAAATCTAAAATTTCACTTTAATCACACCCAAAACCGTGACTAACCTTTCCAGTTGTCAAAAACAAACCACTGATCCAAAATTGCTGATAATGCTAACATGTGATAAACATATGTGTACCAACATAATAACAAAAAAAAATCGATAATCGAATGTACACAGCCCGCGAAAATTCAAAATTCACCTTTTCTTTTGAACACACCTCGTATATAATTTTTTTTCTAAAATCAAATGTTTTTGTCAAATTTTCAAAATGATTTCTTCAGACATTGAGAGGTATTATTGGAAAATTAATTATTTAGATTAATTAATGAATACTATTTGTTGCGTACTTGACTTAGATAAAGTTTAATGGCTTTTAAATACGATTCCATAGATTTACAATCTAAGTAGATGTAGTTCTAGTAGCCTGACTGGCTTCCCCCAAGCTCAACGCATTTTCTATAATATTTAAAATGCTGTTTACGATTCAAAAATAAAGTTTTTTTTTCTTCTCGGATTGATTCATTTTGTCAACTCTCTCAGATTTTAACATTTTGACTGTTGGAATGTAAAATGCTGTGCAGACTTTATTTTAAAATATGAAGTAGATTTATTAGTGAAAAGTGAATATTTTTTGTTGTTATTATGTCCAACAGAAATACTCACTACAAAACACTAATCACTATCAATTTTATTTGATACTTACTTCAACTCTTGATTATAAAACAAAAATTTTCGCCAAATTTAATTTGTACTAAATACTTATTTAAATCGAAGAAAGTTTAGATACATACTTACAAAATAGTTTTTTTTTAAGATTTTTTTTAAGTACAGTCAGGAATAATCATAGATATTTATTAATTTCCATCTTGAAACATAATTAAAATATCTTTGATTGACTGACGACTCAACTAATGACAGCGCCATCTTGAGCTTTTTAGTATGCATCGTCCCATTAGAGGTAAAAGTCACTATGTGCCATAATACTACTAGTTTGGCATTTAATGAGTTTTACCTCTAAAGGGACGATATTTGTGAAGATTCCGTCTTTAAAAAAAAAAACTGTCAGTTGATCTAAATGATAATATTGTTTTGAAAATCAAATTTGAATATTATTTAGTTATAGCCAAAATGACACATGATTAGGGTCTCAAAATGTGATGCAAAAACCAAAAAATGTATAGTATTTTGAGTAGATAGAGTTCTTGGAATAAAACTGTGTTGAACACAGAAGAGATTGTTACGTTGTGGAGGCGAGTGGCCAAATGTTTCATTTTAGACAAGAAATTATATTTTACTAGAAAGCAATCAGTTTTATTACATTAAATAAAACACTTATCTCTTATGAAAACACGTCTTTAATATTCTTTTTGTATGTACAAATCGTCCTGTTAGATGTAAAAGTCACTATGCGTCATACAGCTAGTATGGCACTTAATGAGTTTTACCTCTAACGGGATGATATATTGAAAAGTTAATGTAATTGATAAAACGCCAATAAATCATCTCAACTAATGTATTCCAAACTTTAGAACATAGATGTCGGGTGGGAATGTTGTGTTTATTATACTGGTATTTCAATGGAAGATGCTCTGAAGAACTAGTATCATTGATCGCCAAAATCACAAAAGTCCAACATCTATCGCATGAGATTGGGCTGTTCTTACAACAAATTTTTTTACTACAATCACTATGCATCTATTCAAGACTCAAGTTCACCCTTTCCTCTCCATCACGCATGACAGGTCCTGAGAGGAAACTCAACACCCCCTGCGGGGAGTTATTATAATTTTGTTTAAAGCCTTTGTTACTTCATACAAAGAAAGTGTTTTATTTATGTATGTACGGTAGAAATATTAAAATAATCACAAATATATTATTTTTTAATACCAGACCTCAAAACCATTGTCACTACTAGTTAAAGTTTTAGGTTGGGGTGTTTCATTGTCATCAAATGACAGATAAAACACAATGAACTAATTGTGTTTAGCTGAAAAGCACAACTGTAATGTTAAATCAGTTGATCACAATCGATAGAAAGCGTTTAACAGTGACCTTTCCGATGTAAAAAATAAAAAAAAAAACAATTGGCCATTTGATGACATTGTTACATTTGAATTTATGTGAAACACCTCACCGAAGTGAGGTGATTTTTTTTTAACAAGTCTTTCACCCAATGTCGGGTATATCGTTGAAAAATATGAAGTTCCAACAGAAGACGGTGTTCATTTTTAATCTTCTAAAGGACAGCTGTCAATGTTCTAAATTAACATTAACTTATCCAGAAATACATAATACAGTGGAACCTCGCTTAAGAAGCATAAGTTGTACAAAAATCTTACTGATAATGCCAAAACAATTTTGCCATATGAATCGAGGTAAAATACGAAATTAAAAAATGTATACTTTTTATTCAAACAACATTGCACATCGTTATTATTTATGATACCTCATTGTTTTTTTACTAGAAAGCTGTATTTGTTTTTGCTGACTCTTCAAAATTTGGTGAAAATGCGACACCGCATTATCATTAAACAAATTTATATCGCACTGCCTTATTAAGGTGAAGTTTCTCAATGTACGATGCAACAGTTTCCGCAGCTTTCAGCATTTCTCTTATTGCTGGAGAAGGTGTTGCTGTGCTTTGCTGTTACCTCCTCCTCCCCTGACTAACTCTCTTCCACTGAAACACAATGAAACTCCATAAGTTTTTCGGTAGTCAGCTCCTAGCTGTGCTTTTCCATAAGCTCATCCACCACAACCTGTTATCCAGCCACCTCGATCCCATGATGTTGGCCGAAGACACAATCTCGTTGACTAATGCTTCAAAGCACTGTCTCAAACCCCTCAAAGTCGCATTCGACGACGCTACCCGACCAAAGCTTCTTCCAATCAGAAATAACTTCTCTTGGTAACCCTTGGTTCTTTTGGTGACTCCTTCGTCACTCGTTATGCAAAACAATACTCATCGAGCGGGAAATCTCGTTATGCGAATGTGCCAGAGTGGAAGATACTCTCAGTATCGCCCTGGTGAAAGACCACCATTCAGAATTGAAACGTTGCTTGAAATGGCTTTTAGCCGTGTTTGGTGACCAGATCTGAATTGCCAGGTATTCCCGACCTTGATCTTCCCCTTCTCCTTCCCCACCCCAATACCGTCAGCCTCACAACATTCCCCAATTGGGAATACCATAGTCTCACTGGCTCCAGACGGTTGGGAGCAGTTGGGACTCTTATGAGGTATTCATATAAAAATAAAAAAAAGTTCTCATTAAGCTAGGTTCCACTGTATTTTTTAATTGAAAGTATCAGAAATTTCCTAATAATCACTCCTTTAACGCAGTATTATACTTTTCTCTCTAAACAGCATTTAATTTAGTTGTTTTAAAATGTTATAAATAATTCTGCCACTTTTATAGTTAGTGTGATTTACAATGTAAATGAATTCATATTCAACAATTATTTAGCAATATTTAAAATATTGTAATATCTAATATCCACCATAAGTAATGTTTACCAAAATGTACCTTAATATTAATTTTAAGAATTTATTTTTTTCAATTATTTAGCAATATTCTACATACTATGCATACTCAATTTTCTTCTTGATTCAATACAAAATATCCATACTAGACACTGAAGAGATAAACCGATGTTGTGGGCGTGTCTGTGTGTTCGAAGTAAGGTCAATTTTACATTACTTCGGATGAAAATGATCTAACATTTTAAAAATTCTTTCTTGAACAAATAACTTATTTCATTGACCTATCTGGGGCCTAGGAATCGAAAGGTCTTTTAGCCATCTCTCAAAAAGTATATATAACACTTCTATCGGTAAATGAATAACTTTTTTTTAAATTTCTTTAAACATAATTTTAACGTGCGCTCCACAACTTGATGTCATCCATTTTAAAACCGAAAACTTTTGCCTGTGTATATAAAATAGTGATATATCTAGAAATTAATTTGTATTTAAAATTAAAATAAGTTATTTAACATTCAATTTTTGTTAGATACAAAATAACATGTTTGTTTTAACATAAGACTAATAAATTAAAAATTCTGAAAATACCTTGCGAAAAGAGCTTTTACACAATGCAAAATATAAAATCCTGGAGCAGTTTAAAATATTAATTTAAGCGAATTTCATAAAATGAGTCATCCACTTGCAAATTCGCTCTGGAAGTTTCTGCTGATTTCAAGACAGTTGCAAGAAACCGTTTGGAACATATAAACTTGGACATAATTTACGGCTAAATTTCCAACGACTCAAATCAGTTTTGAAAACATAATTACATATTTATGGAAATTGGAAATTTATTCACACTTTTATGTTATGAAATGTTTGCTTTTAGAAAAAGGTTTGCATGGCAGTTTTTAATTATGTGTAGGTATATTACGTTTGTGTCAAACACACTGAATTGGCCACTAGTAAGTTTGGATAATACCAGGAACAGAATTGAAAAATACTTGGATTCAATCAAAAGAGAGACAAAATTATAAAATGTTATAACTTGTTGCATATTTGTAAAATAGATTCTGTGTTTTTCTGCTGTTTGGATGTGCGTTGTTGGCTGTTGACATGGTGTTATGTTGGTAGGATGTTATGTTGGCATAATGTTATGATGACGCCATGCTTTATTGATGAAATGTTTTATTGGCATAACACTTTGCTAGCATAATATTTTGTTAATATGTTATTATGCTTTTTTGGTAAAATGTTATTATGTTGGCATGAAGTTATGTTGACATAGTGTTACATATTATACTTTACTGATGAAATGTTTCCATGGCTTAACATTTTGCTAGCATGTTTGTCAATATAATGTTTAGTTGACATGATGTTATGTTGGCATGATGTTTTGCTAGCATGTTTGTCAATATAATGTTTAGTTGACATGATGTTATGTTTCCATGGCTTAACATTTTGCTAGAATGTTTGTCAATATAATGTTTAGTTGACATGATGTTATGTTGGCATGATGTTTTGCTAGCATGTTTGTCAATATAATGTTTAGTTGACATGATGTTATGTTGGCATAATGTTTTGCTAGCATGTTTGTCAATATAATATTTAGTTGACATGATGTTATGTTGGCATGATGTTTTGCTAGCATGTTTGTCAATATAATGTTTAGTTGACATGATGTTATGTTTCCATGGCTTAACGTTTTGCTAGAATGTTTGTCAATATAATGTTTAGTTGACATGATATTATGTTAACATGCTGTTTTGCTAGCATGTTCTGACAGCATGATGTTTTGTCGACATTCATGATATTTTGTCCGCATAGTGTTTTGTTGACATGAAATCAACCGAAGTGGAGTTGTTTGCTCAAAGCACCGATGCCTGAATTGTATCTCTAAATGAGACATGAGGCGAATGTCTTGGAGATGTCAATGATATGATAAGTCTATATTGTGTTAAAATGGTTGTAAAAAAGTAAGAGTTTGGACTTTAAATTAACGTAAATTCAAGTGCTGGAAGGGAGACTTAGTAATTTCATATCAGGATAATGTAAAGGAATTGTAGACGTATGTATAAGTAATTAATGAATGTATTGGTAAAGTGTATTGAGGAAAATCATGACAATTCAACAAACAGACTTCAAAGTAAGGTATATCGCTCACAGTCTATGAATCTCACCTCTCCCCATGGAGATAATAATATATGACAAACAAAACACCTAGCTAAAAAATGCTACAAAAAATTCTTAAAATCATAGCTAACCTAGGCGGCGTTCGAGCAATTAAATCACAACAAGTCGTGTTTTATGTTGAATTTTAAAGACGTGGCAACATTTTTGACTACGTGGCAACAAAAACTATTTAGATTTTTCGAATAAAGAATCCGCTCTGAACTATTTGAGAATGACCGGGAATGCAAAATACCAATTAATTTAATTTCTGCCAAAGGACAGAAATTGGGTTTTTTCAAACGGTAACCAACTCAGCCAAAAATTATTAATTAATAATAATATTGATCAATTTTTAAATACAAAGGCAGCAAACTTTCCTTTGTTATTTATGGTCGTCCATTATTATGTTCAACTTCCTTTCTTTCATTTAAAAACTCTTTTAATAGATAATACTTGTTTAAAAACCACAACAACAAAGTAGATCTTTTATCAAAACATTATACACTAATATCCATACTAGACACTGAAGAGATAAACCGGTAGAAGTGTGTTGTAGGCGTGTCTGTGTGTTCGAAGTACGGTCAATTTTACATTACTTCGGGTGAAATTGATCTAACATTTTCAAAAATCAAAACTTTTTCTTGAACAAATAATCTATCTAATTTCTGCAAAACGGCCTTTAAAGTTCAAACGTCACATTGATGGATCATCGCTACAAGTTAATGCGTACTATAAATTACAAAATTGCTTATACTTACGACGGCAGTATAATGGTTAATATAAATCCGAATACTTGAGCAGTTGAATGAATCCGTTTAGCCTTGTGTCCTGGGAGTTGTCAAGAGATAGTGAGGGATGATAGTGTGAAGTGAGAGCCTTATTGTATTAACTCAGTCTTAAAGCTAGTTCTAGGCTAGTTCTATATTTCTATGCGAGGGTCCGCTCTCGCAGTAACTTTTTGACAATAATTTGGATCACATAGGATGCCGCTATGATTAGGTACTCACATTAGATGGCTAGAGAGTTTGCATTGTAATTGTAAGGATTAAACCTAATAAGTTAAAAGTTTAAGAATGGCAGAATGTGATCGGGGAAATATGACATACCACGCACCTACTTGAATAGTAGATTGTTTTTCCTATGAGATTCTAAAAGCCATGTTGATTAAGTGGATAAAACACAGTTAACTATTTCTAACAGTATCTGGTAACAGTATCTGGTAACAGTATCTGGTAACAGCATCTGGTAACAGTATGTGGTAACAGTATCTGGTAACAGTATCTTGTAACAGTGTCTGTTAACAGTATCTTGAAACAGTAACTGGTAACAATATCTTGTAAACAGTGTCTGGAAACGGTATCTTATAATAATGTCTGGTAACAGTATCTGGGTAAGAGTATCTTTTAACTGTATCTGGTAAAAATATCTGGTAACAGTCTCTAGTAAAAGTATCTGGTAACAGTATCTTGTAACAGTGTTTTGTAACAGTATATTGTAACAATATCTGGTGACAGTATCTGGTGACAATATTTTGTTACAGTATCTGATAATAATGTCTGGTAACAGTATCTTGTAACTGTATCTGGTAAAAATATCTGGTAACAGTGTCTAGTAAAAGTATCTGGTAACGGTATCTTGAAACAGTGTATTGCAACAGTATATTGTAACAATATCTGGTGACAGTACCTAGTGACACTATCTGGTGACAGTATCTGGTGACAATATCTTGTAACAGTATCTGATAACACTATCTGGTGACAGTATCTTGTTACGGCATCCGGTTATATCTGATTACAGTCATCGTAAGCCTTTTCGGTTTTATAAAATGCATAAATTCATTGATATTCGATATTATAAGAGCATTAAAATGGAAAAAAATAATATAAGACATGTTTTACCTGGCTTTTTGGATTACGTATCATTGATGACAAATTATGTATTGAAATCAATAGATAAACACGTGATACCTTGAAATAATAAATAATCATTTAGAAATACAGCTCCCAATAAAATTTCGTCAACATGAATCCTAACCTTTCACTATTGCACTAAATTAAAAATAATATATAAAATTTGTTTAAAAAAATTACCCACACAAGTCTCCCTTCGATATTGCTTTAAAAATATGATTACCTAGCTAACTACGTAGCTAGAATGTGGAACTATATGAGGTAAGAGTTCTTAGCCATCTTAGAAAAACACAATTTAAATACAGTAATTTAATCATAATTAATATTATGATATTGTATGTTTGATAAACTTTAGTAACACAACAAATATGTGTTATTTTTTCAATTTATTTTCACACCTAACCAATGTATGTAGCTCAAATCCCATTAAATGTTTTATGAGCATAATGTTTGTTGACATAATGATTTTTCCATACACAATGCTTTGGGGGCGATGTGAGTTATCCAAATGATGTTTTGTCAACATGATGTGTTTGTCACACAATGTTTTGTTCACATGACATTTTATCAGCTTTATGGTTTGGCCAAATGATTTAGTCAACATAATGTTTTGTCGATATGACACTTTGTTGACACAATGTTGTGTGAGAATTATGTGTTGTCTGCTTGATTTTTAAGTTGTCTTGACAAGTTTTGTCCACACTAGTATTGTCCACACAAGTTTTGTCAACACTAGTATTGTCGGCACAAGTTTTGTCAACATTAGTATTGTCGGCACAAGCTTTGTTAACACAAGTTTTGTTGACACAAGTTTTGTCTACACTAGTATTGTCCACACAAGTTTTGTCAACACTAGTATTGTCCACACAAGTTTTGTCAACACTAGTATTGTCGGCACAAGTTTTGTCGACACTAGTATTGTCGGCACAAGTTTCATTGACACAAGTTTTATTGACACAAGTTTTGTTGACACAAGTTTTGTCGACACTAGTATTGTCCACACAAGTTTCGTTGACACAAGTTTTGTTGACACAAGTTTTGTCGACACTAGTATTGTCCACACAAGTTTTGTCGACACAAATTTTGTCGACACTAGTATTGTCCACACAAGTTTTGTTGACACGTATTCATATCCATAATAAATTATGAACTAAACTCAATTTTAAAACCGGTTGTTGCTACTTTTATGAATGCTGATAATGAATGATCCGATAGTTAATTATTGATTATTAATGAAAAAAAACTTTCAATTTTGACGGAACACACAAAAAAAATTTATGTCTAAAATAAGTAAAACATCAAACAAATAAAGGCAAGCAGGTTGGAATACAACAACCGACCGCATAACTAAAACAATAATTAATCTAAAATTTATGTTAGTTGTAAGTTTAGGATAAGTAGATTATATTATAGTGCATTCAAAAGGTACCAATCAATTAAAACCCAAATGCAATTATTCGCGATATGAACACATCATGGGGAAGTTGGATTTGTGTGGAAGTGAATGTTATTACGTGCGAAGAAGCTAAAATGATAACGAAAATATTGTAGATAAAATGTTGTACCAGATTTAAAATTCAATAAAAATTAATCAAAAAAATAACACATTTGTTTTTTTTTCCCTTCGTCTTCTTTAGCCCCTACAGATAATAGAAACTTTGTGTATGCGGATTACTGCTTTGGTAATTTCTAGCAGTGATTTGCAAACATGTAAGGACCTTTTACAAAAAGACTACATTGAACTTTTAAAATGGTCTCATGACTCTGGATTAATTATAAATGCAAAATAAACTAAATTGATGCACATAAGATCCCCAAATGCAAAGGTATATATTACACCTGAAATAAAAACACATACTTCAGATTGTTTACACGACGGCATTCCTGCATCGTGAACATGTGAAAATGTCGAACTTGTGAAATCATATGTTTATTTAGGTGTCATTATTGATTGTTTTTTCAAGTGGGATTTACAAATAAATAAGGTTTATACACGATTAAGATCAATTGTTGGTAGATTATTTAAATTAAAATTCTTTGTTCCAATCTGTACACTTCGAATAATTTATTTATCATTAGCGGAATCTGTTATATTAGGTATGGAATTACAGCCTGGGGACTTTCCTGTAAAACAAAGTGTCTGTACGGGACAAGATCTGTAAACTCTTGCCGCACGTTTAGAAGAAGATCAGGCTGGCCACTTCGACGCTTCAGAGCAGGTTAGGAAGGAAGGGGGAAGGTGTAAGCCTTCAGGGGGGGAAATGCCTTGAAAAAGGCAGACGATTTCTTGCAAGGAGCTGGTGAGGGTGAAGAGAAAGTCACGGTCGGTTTTCAGGCCGGGTTAAGATGCAGGCGAAGTAGCTAGAAGGCGTGTTGAATCCGTGAGAATACTCAACTTTTTTAGAATTGCACTCGTCGTTCAAGTACTTCGGTGCGATACCGTGCGGCGAATCGGGCAGTTTGAACTCGTGAATATTTCGCGAGCTGCCGTAGATTCTGTCAATCTTGGATCGACTTGATCAAAAAATTAGGATGTGAACCACGACCTTCTGCTTGAATTGAGCCTATTGCAATCTTCACCTATTTTTTATTAAAGAAGCCAAAATTATTACAAAGTATGTCACGAGGGTCAAAGTAGGACAGGTGATACATTGCCGCCGAATTACATTATAAATTGAGTAAGGTTATTCGATTCCGCGGGTGCTAATGAACAGATCAGAAAAGATCGTTTATTTAGATCAGTCACCGCAGCCGCAGGAATCAGACAATTTTGATAGAACAATAATTTTTGACAAGTTTTTCTGGATCGGAGGGGCTCAACCAATGAGAGCCCACTCTGCTTTCGGGACCGTCGCCGGGAGCGACCGTAGAAGTGGCGGGGGTCGGAGAAATGTCCCGTTAGTGGCCAGTAGCGGCTCGGCACGAAAACGACATTCAGGGGTGTAGAAAAAGAAGACGATAACGTGCACTGTTTAGCGTTCACTTCTTCGACACCCCCGGAACTACGCTTATCGAAAGCCAATATGAAATGAAATGGGGCGTTTGCACAAATCCTCATTTTGTGCAAACATAGAGAATTGTATCTTAGTCGCATCTCTATCGGGCGTTTGCACAAATCATTATTTTGTGCAAACATAACAAGACAGGGATGCGTATCTAGTCGCCTCCCTATCAGATTGTGGTCGGGTCGTCTGTGTGAGCCCGACGAGTACTACGTGCGAGCTCGATAGAGGATCGTATCTAGTCGTCGCTCGTTCAAAGCTGCACGAACTTAGTAGTTGATTACGTATCTAGTCGTATCCCCTACCAAGTTATGTACTGGTTTGATGTTACGCAAACGGAGGGTATTACAAACTTGATTTTCACGTCTGGTATAGTGTCAGTGGGGTAAACCAGTGTTTTCCAATATTATGTTTATCTCAAGTGACCTGCCATGTAAGTATGGTCCTGTATAGTATTATCTGCCTGTACATAAAATTAATAACATGTATATTTTAACGTGGCATCACACTCATTGGTCAAATGCATTGTACATTATTGTATGGTATTACAGATCGATGAATTGGCGAATGCAATTTGTTGTTATAATAGATTGTCTAGTTAGTGATAAGATAGAGTATTGGAAAATGATATTTGTACAGTACCCTTGAGGTGATTTTTAAAAAAACGCGCTGCACAAACCATCCAAATATTATTATTATTATAAACTGCACAGACTATTAAAGCTGCTATGTAATGAAAGTTATACGTTTGGTGTGTAAATGCAAAGCGTCGCTGTGCGTAAATGCGATTTGCAGTTGTATGGGTACACAATTTTGATGACAAGCGTTGTGAACATGGTTTCATGCTAGTAATGGTTAAATGCCCATCTCCCTTGGTTTTATTATGTATGTTAGCCTCGCTCCACCCAGTTATTTATGTGATACCGCATAAATGTTTCAATTACACGAAGCCAGTAGGACTATGGCATCCCCAAAGAAGAGAATGTTGTAAAGCTTAATGGCACCAGTTCACAGGGGATCTCAATGCTGCAAATTCTTTCAAGACTCCACTGAAATACTTGTAAAACAGACTTTGCATACCAAGGTTTCGTCTCCATTAGAGATAGCAATTGAAGAGTTAACATCGGATTTTGAATAAGCCAAATTGCCATTCTTTCCACTAAGTTAAGCAGGTATTTTATGGCTCTATCCCTGAGGTGGCTACCGAATTCAACTTTTCTACATACTTTAAAACATTGGTGGAACTTCAGCAGGTTATCCTTACAACTCGTACTCGTGTTCAATACCTCAGCTATGGAATCACTTGTTGGCTTTTGTGTTTCCTACCTCCTTATTGCCTTTATTCCTTAAAGACCCAGGATCACTCATTCCTAATTTTATTAACATACCCTCCACTCCAAACAGCATCCTCAAAGATGATAGAAGCTACAAGAAACCCCAGGACTTCCTGTGTCGAGTTAAAATTAAAAAATATATATATATATATTTAGTATATTTAAGTGGGTACCACAAATGTTGAACAGATCAACGTCCTCTTCATTTATTTACATATCGCAGTCGGTATGAAATCAAAAATGTGGGTAATATTGCGGAATGTCGCGCTCCATCGACTTGCACACAGGTCTGCAGATGTCAGTATTTTTGTAGCCTGTAAACTGTCGGTATTGCAGATTTCTGTTTTCCATCCTGCATTTAGCATGTCAGTGAGTCGATTGACGACGAAGCTTGGAATATTACATTTAACACAGTATTATTTTGTGCCTAATTAATAAATTTGTGCGAATATTTTAAAAGTATTTTTTTTCTAAAAGAAATGTTAATAATAAAAAAGTTTCACAGTGATCTCGGTCGTGACTTAATAATTTCGAGGAGCTACTGAAACCGCAAACCGCTTACTGTATACTGGGAGTACACAACACCGCTTCCGCACCCGGTATATGTTGATTCCTTATTGACCTATGAGGGAGCGGCCTCGATACAACACTTCCAAAAAATTTTGAAAAAACAAAACAATTAAAGATTTAATAATTTTTGATTGGCAAATTTATTAAAAAAAAAACTCAAATATACATAGAATACAAAAACAGTAAATAGGTTTTAATAAAGATAATTAAATAATTTTAATACAAACAAAATTACGTAGGTACAAATAATAATGGCACACAAATTTTAATTTATTTAATCCAAATTTTGGATTAGCTAAAACACAATACACAAATTGACTAAAACCGTTATTATCCTGAATGCTCAACCATCACTACAAAAGTAAGATAAAATTTGATATGATAATAATATAAAAAAATAATGCCCCCAAAAAAATAGACAACTCCTCAATTTTATTATTTTATTTATTTAAAAGTATTTTTTTTTTTATAAATTATTGATAGGAATTTAAACTTAAATTCAATTTTCCTATCTAAATTACATGTTGTATAATGCTACTAGATATTATTTATATAACATATTTAATGGAAAAAAATGTTTTACGAATATCAAAAAATACCCATACAAAATTAATTTTCATGGAATTACATCATTGAACAAAAAAAGCCGAGAATTTAATCACCAATAAATTGATAATTATAATACCGGATTTCTCATAGATAATACAAACAAAGTGAGATATAGCATGGAACCGTGCTGACTTTCACCGAACTATAATCAAACTGTACGGACTATCAAAGCGGCAATGAAAGTTATAGGTAGAAACAGAGGCGGGGTACCGCTGCCGGTAGATGCGATATGCAGTAATGATGTTGGCGACATGCATTGTGCAATCGGTACAATACTAATAATGGTTCATGGCCTATCTCCCTTATTTCTATTATCCATGGTGTTGACATATAGAATGGTTCAATTCATAGTTAAATTAAATACCACCATACGATGGACACACAGAATCATAAAAGTCATAGACAAAATTTGTTAAAACACAACATGTGAGTACCACCACACCTATGCGGTATTTCACCACCTTTGATTAAACTATCGAATAGCGCTAGTCATTGAGTAGCATATACGAGGGTCATCCGTAAAGTAGTACACGTTTATGCCATGCGGAATGCTGGCGAATAGAGTAGCCGCCGGACAAGTACTAACATGTTCAGTTGTATTTCAGCAACGTTAAATCTCGCTGGTATTGACTATGTTGTTTCTGCGAGTGTTTATAATGTTCAAGAAAATAGAGAACGCCGCCGGTTGTGAAGTTAGAGCTGTGATTAAATTTCTCAACGTAAGAAATGTGCGACCTTGTGATATTCATGGGCAATTGAAGAAGACGTATGTAGACAATGTTCAGATCAATGCCAATGCATAATTGGCGACATTGAAAAAATTACGGCCTTTGAAGGTCTATTGTCTACTGGCGTCATCCTCCTCCATGATAATGCCAGGCCTCATACGGCTGGCACAACACAACAACTTGTGCACCAATTCAAATGGGAAACTTTCAACCATCCTTCCTATTATATATAGTCCAGACTTGGCTCCTTTGGATTACCATCCGTTTACAAAACTCAAGGACTTTTTGGCAGGAAAGAAATTTGAAAGTGATAAAGAGCTGATGGAGCTGTGACTACGTATCTCAATACACTGGTGGTGGAGGAATATGATGCTGGGATACAAAAATTCGTCACACGTTACGACAAATGCTTAAATTTGCTAGGTGACTATGTAGATAAGTAGTTTAAGGTATGTTCTTTACAAATAAAACATTCATATTTGTTTATATATACTAGATACTTTTATATTCCCAAACGGGTACTACTTTCCGGATGACCCTCGTATCATCTGTTTCACCACCGCTACTTGTCAAGAATGTGTCTATTTTAACCATCATGTTAATCATATAATTAAAGTTACTTGATGGGTAGTTATAGTTACTGATCAGTTTTCCCAGAAGTGGTGAAATACCCCCTAGTGTGATATTAGGTTCAAAACTGTGACAAAATGCCTCAACGTGACACCCAGTTTACATAAACGGTGACATTATTCACAAAAGTAACAAAGTGCTCTTGCGTGACACCCAGCTGCGAGTGTGATATCAGAATCCAAACTATGATAAGGTGCCTTAATGTGACACCTAGTTGGCTCAAAGTCACATCAAAGTGTGACACTAGACCCCAAAATGATACCTAACCGCCTCAAAATATGATGTGACATTAAAAAATTTAACAGTGTCACAAAGTTAGACATAATTTTTACTCTGTACTCCATCAACGCTTGACAGGTATAGTTTTATCAAACACAACATATTAAACATAGTTTGGGGCATTTAATAATCATGAATATGTACCTAAACATCTATCTGTCAGGCGTCCATTGCTCTACGACCAAAGGTAGGCTGTGTATAGTTTTTCAAGTTCGGGTATGAATTGTACATTGAATATTTGAAAATGACCATTTTAACATGAAAAAATGAACTGCGACAGAAATTTGTCGCAACTTTTAATTTACCTATCATCTTTCAATTTATTTTAATAGTTCTTTTTTCTTAAGGTAGGCACAGCTTTTCAGCTTTATAGACTGCACGTCACTGCTATCTATATATATAAAGAAGAGTGTCCCGGGTGGTGTTTGTTTGTTTTGTATACAAATTTATTCCGAGTTGGTCACTGTCTACATGAGATTTCGAAGAACCACCCCATCTCCTTCCGCACCCCTAAAAGCAGGTACTTCTTGATGAAATTTTTCACACTTGACATTCAAAATAAGAAGAAAACTTCTGGGTAGGGGTAGGGGTAGGGGAAGAGGTAACACATTACAAACTCAAAACTTTACTCCAAACCATTCATAGCCCCGGGTGCTTCAACCAGTTTAATATAAATAAATGTCATTATTTAAAGATATTGCACAATGATGAAGAGCATGTGTTTTAGTAAATATGTATCACCATAATTGTTTGTCGGTAAAGCAGTTTTCTATAACCTTTTTTTATCACCTGGTGGTTATTATTTGAACTATTTCATCCTTGAACATTCAAATTTGCTAAATACGATCCACATATCAATCATTCCATGCATTGTTGTTTGTGCAAAGTCATTATTATTTAATAAAATGTAGAAATCCATTTGATGCAGAATAAGACGTTTTATCATCATCTGCCAGTGTAAAAATACAAAAGAAACAATTTACTTATTGTTACTAATAAAAGTAGACATAAAAAAATGATACACAGAGGTGTAGGTAAAAAAAAAATCTCAATTGGTATTACAAAAAATAGAGTAGAAAAAACAACCTTTACTTCACAATTACATAAAAAAAATAGCTTAAGTATTTTTTAATTTTTTTTTATGTATAGAATAGTACAAAAAAGCTTAAAATAATTGATCATTTTAGATAAATCAGGAATTTGGCACATATTTTGATAACAATTATAAAGTTTTATCAAGTAATGAAATATATAAATGATTGTTTTAATTAATAGAAGAAGTATATACTTATAATGTATATTTTTCAAATACTCGAGCCATATTCACTTTGGAAAAATATTCCAATATGTAATTATTATTGTATAAAATATTATTTAATTTGAATAAAACTTAGAGCATTAATTTGATCTATTCTTACACAGGAAGTATTTGTAGATCACCGTAGGTCTATGATTTATTAAGAAAACTGAATTGTCCACGTTCAAATTAATATCTATTAGTAAATGTCACGGAAATTAAATGATACAAAGGAAAATATAAATAAGTCCAGTTTTTTAAGCTTGGTTTAAGTTGTTTTTTTAGGGTGACAACTTCAGCAAAACTAATGTGACTATTTTAACAATAAAATACTGTTTTGGGTCAAAACTAAAATATTGGAAAATTAAATAGTTCTAGACAAAGTTTGAAGAGTCTTGGATAATTTTACTGTTGTAGCACAACTTCTTTTTTGAATAGTCACTCTGATTTCCACCCTCCGTCCGATAAGTGAGGCACAACAAGAAGTAAAATATTAATTAACCTACCATTTATTTAATGTCAAATTCAATAATCACTCAAATAAAATACAGTAGAGCTTCCATTACACAAATGATAATTTGCAGAAATAAGCGAAAGGTCAAATAACAGAAATATCAATTGACAGAAACGTCAATTAACAGTAACGTCAATTAACCGAAATGTCAATTAGCCAAACTGTTAAATCACAGAAACGTCTATTAAGTTATGTTTTTAATGTGGTTTTAAAAAAATGAGTTTATTTAACTTGATTATCGGATCTACCCTCAGTTCCACCAAGTCTGGATAATCAACGCTCTACTGTAACCCAATTAAAATACCTAAAAATAACATACATATATTTAATAACCTAACAAGTAGTAATAATTTTAGGAGATGGTACATAATGAAGAAGTACCAAAAATTATCCCATTTTAACAAAATTATTTTAATATTTCAACCAATAAATTTTACAATTTATTAAAATCCCATCTATGCTGTCAAATGTGAAATACTAATTTTAAAAATAAAGAAATTACGTATTTAATTTGCAACTGCAGGCTCCTCGATTAGATAAAATAACTATCAACAATTTTTTTAAATATTGATGATTTAAATACCTAATAGCATCATCTGAATAGAGTTAGCCATAGCATTCTACGTATGTTCAATTGAATTAAAAAGTTATTTATTCCGAAAACTTCACATTTCACAACATAGATGGTGTTAGTCGACAATTTTGTCTTAAGCAAACTAGCCCATTGGCACAAAAAACCACACCCAGTTCAAAGTATTGAACTCCACTCCGATCCAAACGAAACCACAGACGAGACATATTATAATTTTTAATTGATTCTAAGTCTTTGGCATACTAAAGTACAGCCCTTTATAATGTGTATATTAACGCCAATATATCAATTCCTAATAGAAACATCGCACCACGCTTACACCATTCAATTTACACGAAACATCTATCTATCAATAGAGTATACATTGTTTAATCACTTTAAAACACTGGTTTAGACTACATACATACACAACACTAAAGCCGCGTCTCCTGATAATGTTTTTTGAAAACATTTACAAAAAAAGGGGCGTTACAGTACACATTTGTGTGCGTACACAATGTTTTTTCTTTCCGTCACTTTTAGGTTATGTGTACTGAGAGAGATTATAAGAAGTTTGCTTATGTATCAGTAATAATAATAATTTATTTAACTATTAGGTTTTCTCTTATTTTGTCTGCTGTGATGAACAATGAACTATTGTGATGAACACATTAATTGATATTTATATTGTTTTTTTATTCAAACAATATAAAACAAAGATATTTTACTCCAACCTATAAAAATATAGTAGATTCAAAAGATTATTCTAGAACTAATCTAGTCGTCTATAAAACACGTCTATAATAGCAGGAGATTGGAATGTGTAAAAAAAAATAAAATTTTGTGTACTGTTTCAAAAAAACATTCGCAAGAGACCAGCCTTAACACATCAGCCCTGGGGGCCTAGCACTTAGACTTTAAATTGTCAGCATTGACAGCAGAAAAGATTTTATCAACGCTATTAGTGGTTTGTCAACCTTCGCTAGAACGCCTGCAAATCGGCGGTGGTACAATTAGACAGCCGTAAATTTCGAAATTTACAAGATTGAGAAAGGGACACATAGATCAGATAGAGAAACGAGTATCAGGAACATATAAAGTACATAGTCCCAGGAAGCGATGACACAATTGAGTGAATCAATTAGTTGAGTCAAATCACGTCGAGTCAGAATAACAGTGGTTGAATGTAGATGAAACAAGGAGTGTGTGTCAAGACAGCATAGCGTTCCATCCAATCTTTCTACCCCGTGGAAATGCGTAAGAGAAGTTTTGGATAATAATCAAAACAGTATTTTAAAGTCTTTTCAAACAAAACTAAAATAAAATGTTACATGAGTATTCCTCAACATATATCAACTAACATAAAAATTATATAGTTGTACATAATAACTATTTTCCTTACAATATGGCTTATTCACTTTATCACATAAAACTTACGTTCTACTTTGATTACATTTACAAAAATATTTCAGGTCTATACATTTGATACCGCAATATTATTGTTGTTACACTATCTATGACCCACTTGAAGATTGTTTAACACGTTTGTAGTTAAATTAATTTATCATGCGCGAAACTTTACTGTTGAATAATTTTGGCTGAGATTTCGTTATTGTCTTGAATACTGAATTTTTTGAGCAGATACCAAAATTTGTAGCATATTCATTTTTTTAAACGTTAGAATACAATGTTATACGCTAAATATTCAATGGAACAATCGATTTTGGTGAAATTTCAGTTAAAAGGCAGGCTTGTTAAGCGAGAAAGAAATTTTTACAATTTATTGAGCAAATCTTTCACATTTATTAAAAAAAAAATGACATTTATCATGTAGATTGCAACATAAAAATTTGTTACAAAAGGGGCAAGTTCGCCTCAAAATTGGCACAAACAAAACATTGTGAGCGAATCATCATGAGAAAAATCAAATCATTTTTAAACAAGCCTTCCACATTCATAAAAAAAAGGTATTTTTCATAGCATTCCAATTTATCGAAATAGAAAAAGGAAACCTGTCACAGAAACTTAAACCTGCCACAAAACGTTCGTAGTAAAATAACCAGTTCTCATATTTACATAGTGGGTTTGTGTCTAGTAATAATATTGGGGGTGCCGCTCCGATTATGACAGCGGATCTGTCTCCTGGGCGTTCTGCAGCAGGCCGGCGCGCTCCTCGAGGGCGGCGCCGCCCCGTCCGGAGGGTGCTGTGCCCCCCAGGGGGCCCACTGACGCGTTGGGGGCGGTGTACATGTCGTACACGGGGTTGGCAAAGTGCCCGTTATTCTGAAAAGTGAAAGAAACATCAAAATTGTTAAGGACTTATCAGAAACATTCACTTTCGTCAGGAATTGTAAAGGAAGAGATTGTGGGAGGGAACAAACACAAGGATTCGAGCATAGTGACTAGTCGTAAAACGATTTTGACATTCTTAGCAAGATATTATTATTGTTTACTCTCCGAATAGTCCGAAATAGCTGAAATTTGACACAAATACAAACGAAAGCATGATACTCAGTTTCTTCGTGGTGTTTAACAATAACTCTCCACTACATAATATGTAGTGACATGGGAACGATGTCACCACTAAGTTGTGCCGAGTTGAGTGAGGTTAGGTTTACAAAAGTAATAGGTTTTGGAAATTACCACAATTTGTCTTATCTTTAATAATAAGGTACCGATGTACTAGTTTGACAAATAATGTGTTACTTCTGAGATCAGTGGCAAATATTTTAATATCATCCAAGATCATGTATCTTACCTTATCAGAGTCTAGGACGAAGTTTCGTTCCAGCGGCTCGATGTCATCTTCAGGTCCCCCCTGAAGGTACATGGGGTTGTTGATCTCCACATTGTCCTGGAGGCGGGAGTGGCTGAATGAGTTCCCTCTGCAAACATTATTAAATAATCAGTAAGACAAGAGAATAATAAAATTAAAACCATACAAACAGTAATCATAAGAGATATTAAATCCTTTGGGCTTATGCCATTTTCAGTTTTAAAAAACCTAAATCGTTGAGAGCAATGAATTTATTTGAACAAATTTGATAAAAGATTCATCTAGTAAACTTTCCTTGTTTCACGGTGTTTCCTATGTCATTGTCTTTTATATGATACATCAAAGTTTGCCATGATAGATCGGTATTCTGAGACTAAGAGGGTTACGACTCAATACTGACGAAGTGAGTTACATCCGCCTCGCAAGAGATTTGTTGCAACTTTTCCGGTTATCGCAAAATAAGAAAACTTTCAAAACAGTTTATTCGAGACTTCGAAAAAAAGTCTACTCTATCCGGAAGTGACGCATTAACCAATGTTGCCATTCAAACAACAATAAACACGATGTAGAGCTCTCAAAGTGCAAGAAAAGATATGCTAATTATTGTACTTTGGTTTAGATCAGATTTTGTATTAAACAGTCACTCGTTGCGTGAGGTTGTGTGCTATCTCCAACCAAATTGCATATGTAAGTGCCAAAATACCCTTCTGTATAATGAGAAAGTATTCCCATTATACAGCAAACGCTAGTAAAGCCAGGAAATAAAATATTATTCATAAATACAAGCTATTACTTATTATTAATACAATCATTTCGATTGTTTCCCGATGATTTTAAACGCCATTGGAGAAAATAAGATAGCGAATGTAGCAACAAATAGGTATAAGGACAACCTACTGGCAGTAGATTGTCTCATACAGCGTTCTGTATCCGTCAGCTTGGAGGAATAATATATTAAGGTGACCATTCATATTGATTTTACCAGTTTTTTAACAGTACTGGTTTTTGGGCCTCTGTCCTGGTTAATCATTATCCTAAACCAGTACACTAAAAAATTCACAGATCTAACTAATAATAATGATTGCAAACCGTCTTAAATTAATTCCTAAAAATTGCACCATGCATTTTCAGAAAACGGGTCACTCTCGACATTAAATCAGTTATCGTGGAATCAGAATCGGTTTACACCTCCAAATATCATAAAACTGAGAAAAAGTAATATGGGGAAGATTATAAAATTCAGAATCTGTCAACCGCACGATAATTTTTTGCAGATTCTGGAAAAGTTACGCATTTTTTTCAGAAAAATGTAAAAAATGGTCATCTTACTTCTCATTCACACCCGTGATGTAGAATGTAGCATTCGACCATCTGTTCTACGTCTCTTTCGTTCACACACACATATTAGTTGAATATCTATCTTTGTCATACATGACCAACGTTTGATTTAAGAATTTACTGGAAACGTAAGAGTGTTTGTTACTTGTGCCACATTTTATGTAAACTTTGTTAGACAATAACGTGTCTATAAGTAGTTTCTAATATCATTTGATCCCAACCAATTCATTAAGCGTCATTTTTATAAATCACTAACTAATTTCTTGAAAACTATTAAAGTTAATATTATTATTTCAATTTTCTTTTCTGATATTTTGACATATATCTTTAACATTAATAAATTTTCAAGAAATTAAGATAATTTTGCTAAAGTGGGCTATCATTAATTTTCTTTATTGTACATCAAACTTAACAATCAACATCACAACACCCAGACCTGACAGTTTCAACATTCATATATTTAATCATATATGAGAAATCCACGAAAACAATGCATTTTTGCACTGTGGAGAAATCGAACCCATATATCGGGTTAACGCAAGTATGATGCTTAGACCGCTAAGTCACAGGGGTCGTTTGATAGGTGTGAGACAGAATGTAAGTATCTTGATTACAGTAGCAATGTAAGGTGATAATTACTGAAGCAAATTGAACACACCCTTCGTTCCTGTTGGTCCACGCCAATGAAAGCATGAAAATACAATATAATACAGACAAGGAAGATAAAATTCAGATCAAATCTATATATGCTGGAAGAAATTATTTTTAAATATTTGTTACAGTTGTACGAAAATTCTTTAAAATAGTCCTACAAAAAAACTTGCATAAGACAATTACGATTTAATAAGATTAAAGGCATATTTAGTGTTGAAATTGAGGTTAGGTTAGAAAGAACACCAAAAGGCAGTCATGGTGATTTAAACATTAATCAAATTGATAAACGAAAAAAAGGTCTTAAACTTGATCTCACCACAACTAATTGATACTAAAATACAAACAAGAAGGTGTAAAAAAACAACCAAAGTGGTATAAACGATCATCAAGAGGATTTTAATAGGGAAAAAAACATAGAAGATCAATCAAAGGTGAAACATATAATAACAACAAAGGTGATCCAAATGTCTAAAAAAACAATAAATAATTGCTCCTTTTGAAATATACAAGGATGGTCTCACTGACGATCATTATAAAATGTTGATCAATTAATTGGTCGACCGGTCCAAAGCGTCGGGTTTCCACCCAGGCTCCGCTGGTTCAATCCTCTAAGAGAAGGAAAGAGAGGGAAAAAAAGAAAGAAAGAGAAAAGCCAGCTGAATAATAATAACAAATAAGATCATACCCTCTCCTCCTGTAGATGATGATGAGGGCGGCCACGGCTCCGGCTACCAGCATGAGTAGCACCATGGAAACGCCAACTCCGGTCCACAGGCGCCGGGACCTGTCTAGTGCCAGCTGCTGCGGGCTGGTATCACAGGTGGGGCCTCCCCAGCCTCCCAGACATCTGAAACACAAGTAAAGAAGTGAGATTCTCATAAATCAGAGTATGAACCTTCTGCACGCAATCATAGTCCCCGTTAAATACCGATTCTCGGTCCGTGTTAGCTTTTGATTAAATGTGATTTGTAAATTTTTTCAAAAGCAAGAGGACCGAAAATCAGTGTTTAACGAGAACCATCCAAAGAACAAAAATTCAAATTGACGCTGATCATCAATTTGATGGTTAGAATTTGATGGTTAGAAATTGATGGTAAAACCAACCCACCTAATAATTGCCTGAACAATTCAGACATAATTGAATTAGTAACCTGCTAAAACTGAACAGTAACAAAACAGAACTTGATTAGATTAGTTTTTCAAATTGTTTTAAACACTTTTCTTTAGTTGTTTTGTCATGGAACCAATACAATTAATTCAGTAAATTATAAACTATTCATGATACAGGAATAATAACTTACAGGCACTCGGCGCCTCCGTCTCCGTCCTGGCGACAGACCCCGTTGCGGCGGTGACAGAGCCCCCAGCATGGGTCCTTGGCCCCGCACAGCTCGCCGCCCCAGCCCTCCAGACACAGGCAGCGGGGACCGCCACTCTCGACGATGCGACACACCGCGTCGTTCTTGCAGTGCCCGGTGCACGGGTTGTCATGGCCAATGTAGCTCTGAAAGCAAACATTACATCGATAGTTACAAGCGTTTTGATTTTTTTTAAAGGGTACTATGGTACTAGGGTACTAGGCAGTGACATGCATTTCTCTATGGCTAAAGGTAGCCTGTGTGTAGTTTTTCATGGTCGGGTATGAAATGGGTATTATATTATCATCTTCCGCTGATTTTTGTGGCTAAATGAATGAATGAATGTACAAGTTTTTTACCAAAAACACATTTTGAGAAATAATACTTTAATTTATTTTTATGGTTCTTATTTCTTAGGGTGGGCACAGCTTTTCAGCCTTTATGGCCTGCACACTACTGGTACTAGGATACTATGGTATCTCCAATTCAGGTACATTGTGAGGCTGCAGGCAATGAAGGAGATGAAATACCCAGCATTCCCGAGAGAAATGCTTTTGCAAACAGCCATGGGTAAAAACCAAACTCTCCCATGTAGAGGAATCGTAAGAATTTCTTTTGAATTTTCTCGACCATTAGTAAATAGACAGTGTCCTCTGGCCCCCATACCTGAGATCCACTCTAGAGAATGCTACACACTGAACTAAAATAAAGCAGTCTTATAACCGCAAGGTTTGTCAACTCCTTCGAACTGTGTATGACAAAACCCAACATTTTTGTGGCTGTTCTTGAATCCATGACCTCTGGATAGAGGATTGAAGAAAGAGGATCGATGAACTTAACTGACCAACCATGGAAGTCATCAAAGCTTGTCATAGCTGGAGACATATTTTTAAAAGTAATTTATTTTCGAAGCTCTGCTTACGAGTGTTTAAGGGAGCCATTGTGCTCCCTGTAATGTTTCACCTTATTCCTTTGGCAGCAGTTCTTTATAAACTTCGCTAGGCTTGTTATTTAGTGTTTGGCGATCGAAAATCAAATAATTTCAGCTTTTGTATTACCTACTTAAGTGCAAATATTTTTTTAGGTAATAAAAATTACATCTCTATATATAAAAATGAATGTTTGTCTGTCTGTCTGTATTCGATTTTTTCGATAATTACTCGACCGGTATCACTGAAAATAGCACAGTTTGTTCTTATTAGTGCCGGTAAGGTTTAGAGAGTAGTTTGAATTAAATCCAATATGTGAAACTGTTGCTATAACGTTTTAAAATTAGTATGAAAAACATTGAACCCGCCATGTTGTATTGAGGTTAGCCCATAGATATACCACTCTGGTTAGAGACAGATTACATATTCAAAAGAAGAAGGTTTATTTGGGTAGAATATTTTCAAAATGGAAAACACAAGTAGGTACCTACTTAAAAACTTTATTATTTAGATATATTTAAAAAAAATAAATGTATGGAATGAAACAAAATTTTGAAATGAATGAATGTATCTTTGTTTAGAGATAGTAATAGTCGTCACAAGGCATTACTTTCGCTGTAAAATCAATTATGGCACCCAAACGACATGCAGTTAGTTGTTTATATAATAATGTTGTCATTGTCGCCAATTGAATACAGTGATTTATTTGACATATGGAAATAAAAAGAGAAGGGTATACTATGCCATGCGCACTGAACAGATAATCCCAAGAAGAATAATCTAAAGTGATTGAACTTGAGGGAATGTATTTCCCTCAGGGACTGTAAAAAAAAAAATTTAAATAGTCGAACGTCGCAAATTAAAAAGACCTATCGACTCATAGACGTAGACTGGCCAATGAAATCGATTATCAGTCCAAGAAAGGTTTCCGATATTTGAAAATGTTTGATCATTTTTACCAGAAGTAAGGAAAAATTGAGCTTACTTCGGGCAATGCATTAATTGCATATATATATGCCTCATTTGTACAGTATATGAGGCGGCCATCTTGGACCCTTTCCCCCGGCATTAGTATTAGAGAGTTGGTAAGCACTAATAGTGGTACTCACGGCGCAATAAGGTCCGCCCCACTGCGCGGCACAACGGCATGCCATGCTGAAGGCGGTGTGGGTACAATTCCCGCCATTTCTGCAGCTGTGATCCACGTCCGTGGAGAGGGGGTCGCACACTTCACGACCCATGGTTTTGTCGTCTGGAAGAGATGAATACATATATAAATAATATAAACATAGAGGTATACAAATTGGTACTGGACTTTGACGACAATTCTAAAATAATGCCAACGGCCGATATCATTAGCGATTGTCAACCTGTTGAATATAACTGTTGGAAATAATGTTGACGTTAACACAAACACTAACAAAAAATAATTAATAACAATACAAACAATATCAGAGAATACCAACATTAGGGAGTTCGAACTGTTGGGACTGTTATTTTACTTGCCAACAGCAGAATCGCTTGACACTAGGTGCTACGTATGGGCAGTATCGGAGAGAAAAATCTACAAAGATGTCTAGTATAAAATTACAAAACCAAAAGACCATTACGAATCACAATTCACAAGGTATAAAATGCAACACCCTTTTATTTATTTGGCGCCAAGACTGCTAAAACAGCATTGATATATCACTACTAGAATTGGCATATCATACAAATAAGCATAACAATTTTGACCCACCTATGAGTAATTTTATAACACAACTCCCTATCAAATTCCATTGTGTCGCTTCAAAAAAACACAGAGCGCAATGTTAACCTCAAAACGCATGATGTAATTTGGTCGTGTCATAAAGGCACACGTCACAAGTTTGAATTTGAAACTTAAGAACCCAACTTCATGTACCGCGCCGTAAGCAAAGCCATTGTCGAGTTTTTGACAAACTACTGTTGTAACTTGAATACATTCACATGTCACGAACCCATACATTGCCATACAACAACAGCTATGAGAAATGTAACAATTTATAAATTATTAGGTTTTTTGTAGCTGATAAGTATTAATATACCTGATTAAATTGTCAATAATAAAATCCGCGATAGTCCTTATCTAAAATTCCTCTAACTGTCTCAGTTTTGTGTTTGAAAAATGATCTCGATAAACTTAGCCACTCCGTTGATGCAAACTTGCTGGGAAACAAATTTGTTCGATGTAGACCAACAAAAGGTGACGAGCAATGCTTCTTGCGATCTTTTGACAATGAGAAAATGCACTTTATTTTTGGGAAATGTTTTCAGGAACCAATTCATTTTGGTTCGGGTGTCATTTTTATAATCCACGTGCCCTGTCTAGGTATTATTGATCAATGCGTCAATGACATCTTTTTTTCGAGAAATCAACAGTTTACAGTATAACAATTAATACATTATGTAGAATAAACACATAAGCTGATGTGAAGAAAGAATAAGACTGACCTTGGTGTGAAGTGCAGTCGGATCCGGGCACGCAAAGCGCCTCCTCACACCTGCGTCCGGTGAAGCGTGCGGGACACGCGCAGCTGGCGTGCGTGCCTATCGAATGACACGCTCCTGGGGACAATAAAAACACACATTAGATTTCGGCGCACTTCTAATGTTGGCTACGCTAGTATAACATACAAACAAAATGTACAAAGTACACTGTTTATTGTATTATATGCTAACTCAGTCTGTAGTGTCTAAGTGTAAGTAAGTGAGCCAGTTGAGATTCTCTCAGAGTCAAAATCAATTAAAAAAAAATTAGCATTTTCTATTAAAAATTTTAAATTATTATTCTAATGTTATCAGTAGGAGATGCATACAATATACAAATGTGATGTAACTAACAGTGGTGCACAACCTTTTTAGCTGGAAGACCAATATTAAAAAAAAAAATTACAATATGTTCACAGGCCACAGGGTACCTATACCTACAGCTTTACATGGTTAACTTCGAGGTTGCTGGCGACGCAAGTGGAAATTTTTAAATTTATTTGTGAACAATATAACAATACAGTACAAAAGTCCCATCTGTTGGGAGCCAGTAGGTATAAATCTATCATGCATAAATAAATAAAATAAACTAGGTGCCTGCCTACCTAAAATATTGCATTGAATAATAATAAAATGCTAAATGCCATATCAAAATTTAATTCAAAAATAAAATTTACAATCAGAGTTTTCAAAGAAAAATTGGTCGGGTAATCTTTTTGTATTATGTGAAATACTATCCATTTAATAAAGCAATTATAGAACGTACAAAAAAGGGACACAGGCGAAAAAAATTCTATAAAACAATAAATGCTGTCGATTTTTATAAACATATAACTTATAATTTTAGGCGGCTGATCCAAAACATTGAAGACAAATTTGTCACGGATAATTGTATGAAAGAGTTAAAAGAGGTGGGCTTGGGCGCGAAAATGAGTAATCTGCAAGTATATTGCCGGTTGTATGCTGATAATGCAGTGCTGATTGCTAATAGTATGGTAGATCTACAGTCCCTAGTATCTAGGATGAACAAAGTATGTATGAAGAATGAGCTAATGATGAATGTAAGTAAGTCTAAAGTCATGGTGTTTAAAAGAGAGAGTATGAAAACAGTATGCAATTGTGAATAATTAACACTTGGAGCAGGTCGATGAGTTTGTGTATTTGGGAAGTATGTTTACGAGAGATGGAAAGACTGATAGGGATATTGAAAGAAAGGTGAATGCAGGAAACTCCATAAACGGAGGACTGAACGCGGTTGGCGCAAACAAAAAGTTGTCCAAAAAAGCGAAACTAGTAGTCCACAATGGAGTGCTGTTACCAACCCGGATGTATGGCAGTGAGGCATGGAACTGGCAGAGATGGTTAGTTAGTTAGTATTTTATAAAACAGAACTGAAACCGTAAAATATTTTGATCATAGCACGCAGAAATCCAAACGATTGCTATTAAGGGGTTCTTAAAACGAAATAACGCACTCCTTATGCAGGTGGCGAAAAGGTTGAAATTCCCGCTTAACACCGGTCGCTTGTTTCGATTAACGCAAAAAAAACATCATTAAAATGCTTGTTTTATTTTATTTCGTAAAGCTCAGGCATAATTATTAAAATGTTTTTCGGTCATATTCTACAAAACCTCATTTTCCACAATGACAATAACCGGAAAAAAAGGATCGTAAGTAGGAGATTTTGTTTATAATTTTTTTTTTAGGTACA
>JAHDVE020001704.1:0-76326 GCA_022606495.2 Halesus radiatus | reverse complement strand
ATATGTGGCGGCTACGTCACACTCCGCTTCCCCCACCTCAACATTGCATTATACCCAGATACTAATTACTTACAACTCCAGTCAATAAACGCACTAGCTATGAAACAGTTGTGTTGTAATTTTCTCTACGCCTCGAAAACGCTGACCAATCGTTATTATCACTCCTCATTATATTTGACTTTTGCATACACCTAACTTAATGCACATATCATCAATATACCCTAAAGTGGTGAACCCGACGTGATCTCAAAATGCGCGTGCGAACAATGACGTGACTTGGAGAACATCATTTCTGAAGAACTTTCTGTCGTGATCAACCAATCTCACAATCGATCAACAACATCAGGAATCTCCTGAAAAAGGATGAAAACCTTTAGATAAATACCAACGGCTGACTACTATATCCCGCTTGCACTCTTACAACCATATGTGACTCTGTAACTCCCTGGACTATCGCCCACTCTCGCCTTAGGATACCGCGACTTGGAAAATTGGTGCACATCAAATCAAATCAACTGTCATCTCAACAACCTGAAAGTAGTCGAAAACAACTCCTACACATCAACTGGAAGCATCACGACAACTGGTAGCAGTCGAGGACTCCTTCTGCTCATAAAGTAGCATCTCATCATCTGGAACCAATCTATCATGCAGTCGAGGACGACTACTGCAACAACAAAGAGCACTGTCTACACCTTGCACTGCTACGATAAACGTCTAGCATAAAAACTGCCCTTGCTTCACGCGTAGAGCACGCAGCAAACCGGTTCTACAGTTCAGTAACAACCCACAACCAGTCAATTGCTAATCGCAATTTTCTGTAATTCTAGATACTGGCGTAATTTACGATGTCCACCCTATAACAACGTACCTTGACTTGGAGACTAATTGCGTATGAAGAGACATATTGATCCAACAGCAAGCTTCAACTACAAGCTCCAAACTAGTTCTAGCAACCAGTTTCAACCAGAAGTCCAATCATTAAATAATGATTTTCAGTTATTGTATTCTGGTATAACTTTTCCAGTTGCTAAATCAAGCAATACCATAAATTACTTTTCTGTAAATTCTATACGGGGAGTTATGAAAATGTATAACGTTTTAAAAGACAAAAAACATGAAACTGTAATCGTTAATTTCTATGAAATACATCAAACAATGTTTGAGAACAGGTGCAATTTGGAAACCAGTAAAAAAAATTAGACATTTGACCTAAAATTCCAGTACGTATTTCAGATAATAAGTCAGGTCATTTTAACTCCGTAGAACATGAAAACAAGTACGTATACCTACGTATCGTAGGTAAATTCAGGTTAGTAATATAACCTGACTAGCTGACGTGTACACTGCCTTGCTCGGGATTTTCTTTTTAGAATAAAGTTATGAAGTTGTGAATTCTTGCTTGTCATTAGGGTGCCATAATTTATTTGATAGCGAAAGTAACTATCTCCAAATAAAAAAACATTCATTTGAATATTTTATTTCAATCCAAACGTTTATTTTTTCAAAACATATTTAAATCATTCCAAGTTCTTAAGTAGGTTCGTGTTTTCTATTTTGAAAATATTCTAACAAAAAAACTTTCTTATTTTGAATAAGCAATCTGTGGCTAACCAGAGTGTTATATCAATGGGCTAACATGGCGGGTTCAATGTTTTTTATACTAATTTTAAAACGTTGTAGCAACAATTTTATAAATTGGATTTCATTTAAACTTCTTTTTAAACCTTCCCGGGAGTAATAAAAACAAACTGTGCTTTTTTCAGCGAAATCAGTCTAGTGATTTTTGAAAACATCAGGACAAACAAATAAAGTTACAAACTTACATAGATTTTTACATATATAGATTATAAAATCATTCTTTGATACGTATCAAATTAATGTTCCATGTTAAGTATTAAGAAGTAATATCTGCACTGAAATCAAATAAACATGTAAAAATGAGAGATTTTTTACAATCGCAACGAACACACTCAGTTTTATAAGACTTACATAAAGTACAATTTTAAATAAAATGCGATTAAACTTATACAATTTAAGGCATTTAGCGGTACGTACTAGTAATATTGTTTAAGATTGTTCCTAGTCATGAGATAACAAACACTGTTTTAATTATGATTCAATGCCATACTCACAAAAACCTAAAACTTTGTTCACAAAAATTATACACGACGACACTAGAAACTATACATATCAAATATACACTCGACAAAATACATACTGAAATCATTGGAATCCATTGTCTACACTAACTATTACGGACTGATTGAAGATTTAAGACGTGTGTACCTTTCTAAGAAATCTCTAAATTACATTATAATTTTTTTGTCTTTTTTGAAACTATATATTTTAAGTAGGAAACCCAGTTCTGAGAACCGTCTTGCAATTTTTTTGTGGATTATGATATAGGTACTTTTTCTATTTTGTAAAATAATGTTATTTATTTTTATGTTAATTTTTGTAGTGTATCTTTATATTTCGAGCCTGTATCTTTTATTTATATTATTTTCCAGATATTAATACATATGTGCTTGGATATCTATATATATTTTCGTATATTTGTTTTGAATATAAAACTGTTAGTATAAAACCAATATTTACCAATTAACAGTCCATAATGAGTTATGTTGATATCTCATGGGAGTACAATTTCATTGTGCGGTTTTTATTTTAATTAAAATTAAGTTATATTCGATGTACACACATATAGATGTACGTATATATGCATTTTTACCCGAAATTTTATAGGGCAATACAGAATTTCCTTCATGTAAATATGATCGTAGAAAAACAATGTATTTATTGTCATCCCATTGTTTGGTAAGTACACGTAAATGAACGACAAATAAAAATGCGTACAAAATTCTCATATCTCTTCACGAACCACAAAACGTTTAAGCCCGACCAAGTCTTTTAACATCCAGGAAAAAATTTACGCTTTTCGAATTTTTCAAATCGGTAAAAGGAATTAACCACCCGACCAGTTATAATTGGTGGGAAAATGCGAGGTGAATGAACCCAACAAAAAAAAAACTTATAAAAATAAATCCTCGAAAGCCCGGAAGTACAGAGATACAATTTTATATACCGGTGTAAATTTATTAATCGAAACGACATAACTTACTTTTCCAACAATTTAACTTACCATTTATAAGCATTTATTAGTATTTTTCAGCACTTAAATATGGAATATAAATCTGACAAAAATATTTTTTCCGGCTTATTTTATATCCGGGTTATATTTTTTTATTACAACATCTCTGGAATTCTTGGGATTTTCATTATCACTATTTATTTTCAAGAAAGTGTTGAATCAGCTTTTTTTCATTGTATCGAATTACCTGGAACTTAAGAAGTGGTGAATAAAGGCTGCATTAACCTGGGCATTAGGCAGGACGCTTTTGGAAATACTCGCGTGAAACTTTTAAAAGGTGTGGGAATAAATAATAATAAAGTCCATTAGCTGTGGGTCTACAAGTGGCATGGCTGGGATGCTCCAGGTGCCAGGGGCGTACTGTAAGGGGAAATTTTCAAGAAGGACAGAAGATTGGACAAACACCTACAAAGAGGCAGAGCATATGGCCTGACTGTACTTCAAAATTGGTTAAAAGCCAACTAGGAAACATTAAATATTACCAAAACTAAATATCTAACATTCTCAATAAATAATAGAGGCCAAACAATGATAGATCATACACTCAAAATAAATAAATGTCAAAACACTTTTCCTCAATGCATTTGCCTGCGTGTAACCAAAAATAAAATAATTATAATTATTATAAGCCAAAATAACTCATCTACTTTTTCAAAAACAAACGAAATATCTTATCAACCATACGAAATGTATTTTGCACTTATACCAAAAATATTCTGGTTCCTCGTTTTAAAAAAGACAAAAAGGAAAACACGTCTCATCACAATACAGAGCACAGCAAATAGACATCCTAAATGTACCTAAGCGTAATTAATACCTTTAGATATCTTCTTAAAATGTTGAAATTGTATGGTAATTGATATACAGACTTTAAAATAAACCAATATATTAGATTTGTTGTTTGTCCAGAATTCAAAAGTAACTGCGCTATCAAAAACTCTGTTCCGTAATCCTATAATTTCTAACCGCTAGCGTTTACCGGCAGAGGTGGCTTATTAATATAAAATAACAGTGATCTTTATAACAATCCGTTCGTAACGCTTGATTCCATTTTTAACTAATATTTGGTCTACCGCCCGATTACGCCGTTTTATAAACGATTGTCAGATTACCGATCGTTTTACAGCTGTCAGTTGTTACTCGATGATCGATTATTTGAAACCGTGCACTATTTTCCATACATAATATGCATCTGTGAAATGGATTCCTCATCGAGGAGTGAAAGTGATGACAAGCGAATGGTAATTATTCAAGACAAAAAAATGAATGGATAACGGTTCGTTAACGAAACGTTTCGTTACGTAATAGAAATTAGATGACTCGTTTGTAAAACTGGTTCTTAAAACCTCCATTAAAGGCATAAACACAATTTTTATATTTATATAAATAGTTACTACTACTTGATATAGTATCAGCATAAGGGAATTTGACTACAGGGCACATATTTTAACAATATCGATTATATATTGTTAATAATTTCCGATAAAAAACAAAAAATTCTTATTTACAGATACAAAAACTCCCCTGTTACACACTTCAGTTCAACTTTGACGGCCCCCATGGTCGAGGGAAGGCTTTCGACAACAAATCCGAAGGTCGCAGGTTCAAATCCCGGCGTGCGCAAGTAAATTTTATTTAATTAGCTTGTGCTGTTTCACAATTAATTAATTTAAAAATAACATATAGTATATTTGTGCACGTTCCAGAGTGAAAGGTACTCTCATTATCGCCCTGGTGAAAGATCGCCATTCAGAATTGAAACGTTGCTTGAAATGGCTTTTAGCCGTGTTTGGTGACCAGATGAATAGCCAGGTATTTCCCCACCTTCTTTTTCCCCTTCACCTTCCCATCCCCAATACCTTCAGCGGATGCCATAGTCACACTGGCTCCATACGGTTGGGAGCAGTTGGGACTCTTGTGGAGTATTCATGTAAAAAAAATAAAACCTTCGATGAAAAATGAACATATCTATGGATATGAATATGACATTTTTCACATACAAAGTTGGGTCCGTTTTGCCGGCCAGTCTGCCCCTGCCAGGAGCGCACTGGGAGCGAGAGGAATTTGTTCCCAAGACGTACATATTTCCTCATTATGCTATGAAAGTTTTCCCACAAAACAGTTGAGTCATGTTCCGAGCCAAGTTATACACAATGTGTAATGTTCCGAGCTCTACGGGTACATTTGCGGAACAAACAGCCACCAAACACTTTGTCCGCTTCTCCTACTCCTTCTGTTTCTGCTTCTGAATATAAATACCTGTGATGGGTAAATACCACTACAATACAATGTTATAATGTAATTCAAAAGAGAGCTGTGCTGAAAAATATTACTAAATCATTCGTTTTAATGAAAAAGGCACCTACTATAATTTTTTTGAACGCCTGCTAATTTCGACATTATATGGGTTATTTACATATAGGACAATTTCTTTTCAATTTTTAATAAAATATTATTTTTATTGAGATTTAAAAAACATCATTGTAATATTTAATCATCGATGAAAATAATATTAACATAACCTAGAAACATGGAAACGGAAAAAAACAGCAGAAAATCAAAAGATTTCAGTCGCATCTGGGATTCAAACCCAGGACCTCTGCCTATCCGGGGCAACCGCTTAACCTACTTAGCTAATGAGACCAGTTCAATTTATGTCATCTTCATCTCAAATAAATAAAAAATCGGATATTAATCCGAGACACTGTCTAGTTTGCAATTGTGTTAATTAGGAACTTTGTAATCATATTCGTAGATAGCTGACAATAATATGGGATTAAAAATGGAGAATACTATTGACAAATCTTGAATTTGAGATATGATATCGATGAAGATGACATAAATTAAACTGGTCTCATTATCTAAATTAGTTAAGCGGTTGTCCCGGATAGGCAGAGGTTCTGGGTTCGAGTCCCAGATGCGACCGAAATCTTTTTATTTTCTTTTGTATTTTTCGCTTTCGTGTTTCATTTAGGTTATGTTAATATTATTTTCTTCAATGATTATATATGTTTGCAATTTATATGTAAAAGTGTAACCTCTACCAATATTTACATTGATGTCTAATTTTAAGTAGAGTCACCGACAGATATCACTAGAGCATAAGTTCACCTTCCTTATATCAAAAACAGAGAGCCGAGCTCTTGAAACTCACTTGGAGTAATAGAGATACTGGAGACTAGTTACAGGGCATTGATCTCGAGGATGTCCTTTCCTTGCTCAAATTATAAGAGTGTTATCGTTTTAAGTAATAAAGACAGTGCTTTTTGTGAAGACGTTTGTTTTATTAAGTCCTGCTCAGAACTGTTTAAAAACTTAATCATCATTTTTCAAACATATTTTTTATTAATTGATAAACTAAAGTTTTTTTTTTTTTTTAAACAAGATTTTTGTGCATAGCGCAAAGGGTAACAATTATTTTGATAAACATTAATTATTAGCCTGAAACACTCATCCAAATTGAAAAAACCTTCCGAGAAAAGATAAATGTCGCCGACAGGACTCGAACCTGCACCCTTCATATTTTTTATACCTAATTGACTATTAATAATGTATTATCAAGCAAGTCATACAAATCTCTACACGACTTCGCCTGCGGGGATAGCACATACTCACTACACAAAGGGTACTTTTGCACTGAATTCGATAAGGATGTATGTAATGTACACAATAAAATAAATTAAATAAAAATAAATATAAACATTAAGTATTATTTATGGTTAAAGCGAGTGGATATATTATGTGATTTATAATTTCGAATATAAGTAATCTTGGGTAAATACATACCAGTGGCATTCAGTCTATAAAGGCTGAAAAGCTGTGCCTACTCTAAGAAAATGAACTACCAAACGAACTTAAAGAAATAAAAAAAACGACGAATTTCTTATGAAAATGTTTTTTTTCCGTGAATTCGGTAAATAACATGTACGCTTATTTATTCAGTTGGCCACGACAATCAGTGAAAGATGACCATTAAAAAATATCCAATATAATATGACGGCCTACATGGTCGAGGGGTAAGGCTCTCGACTACGAATCCGAAGGTCGCGGGTTCAAATCCCTGCGTGCGCAAGTAAATTTTATTTAATTAATTTGTGTTGTTTCACAATTAATTAATTAAAAAATAATAAACACTATATTTGCGCACGTTCCAGAGTGGAAGATACTCTCAGTATCGCCCTGGTGAAAGACCACCATTCAGAATTGAAACGTTGCTTGAAATGACTTTTAGCCGTGTTTGGTAACCAGATCTAAATAGCCAGGTATTTCCCAACCCCCTCTTCCCCGTCACCTTCACCTGCCCAATGCCTTCAGCCTCACAACATTCCCCAATTGGGAATGCCATAGTCTCACTGGCTCCATACGGTTGGGAGCAGTTGGGACTCTTGCGGGGTATTCATATAAAAAAAAGTACAATTCATATCTGAACTTGAAAACTTAAATTATACAGCGTCTACCTTCGGTCATAGGGCAATGCACATACGTTTCCTTAAACATATCTGTTACCTAAAGTTTCCCCGTTACAGATAATGCTATAGAGTTATTTCACATAGATATTGGATCAATATAAAATCGTGGTTTTTTGGCACGTGTTTGACAGGTTAACTTTTTTGTATATCACACATCAATGAATTTCTTTAACAGCACAAATTAATCTTTTAATTATGATCAAATTAAATATTAGCGCACCATTCACGTAAAATTGTTAATAAACATTTAAAACGTTCCATCCTATCGGAGGAGCGGCCGGCGTTGGAGCACCTACGTAAATAAGGTAAAATAAAATTTCCTCTTGAATTTTCGTTACGGAAAGAATGTAAATGAAAAAAAAATCCCTTTTTCTTCATCAAGGCGCATTATTAATTCTTCAGATCTACGGGCATTATTATTGCTTTCTTATTCTCTTAGGCCTTTGTTTACTGAGGGTCCTTTCAACTGTTTTCTTTGTAGGTACCTATTGAGACCTTTTTTGAACCGGATTTATTCTCCGAGCGTGTACGAGTAGAAACCTTAATTTTATACTTATGTAATCTGCTTGAATGCAAATTGCGGCAGTGTACGGAATTTTCTCAATTCTATATGAGTTGATCGACTGAAACAAATGAAAACTAACGAACAGCGTTAATCGATGGCCGGAAACGCTAAAAGCGATTAATCAAATTTCATCGCACAATTATTTTAACCTTGTAAATAAATTCATTTTGAAGGGATTCACGATTTTTTCGATTAGTTTGGACAACTCCAAAATATATGTATTTTTATTGATAACAATACAAGTAATAATAATAGTAACAAAGCATTTATATAGCGCAGTTTTGTGTTGTTTCACTTCAAGTGCGCTTATAGTGGTATGCGAATTAATTGCGACAAGCTCTTTCTTCAGACATTTTTCACTTTTGTTGTCATCAATTTTCACAATTCTGCGTTAAAACTATAACGTTTCATGACACCCTCCACTCTTTCATACTCGTACATCTTTATTTAGTTTTAGCGTTGATACACTTAAGAATAACATCATTAAATAAAAGACCCCTTTTAACTTTATTCCACTTTTATTTTTGACCGTGACCGGTTTCAGCATTTCCAAATTAGTTCTTAATTATTTCTCAGAAGTGTATACTAAATATAATTGTAATGAAATCATTGTAAATATATCATAATGCTGGTAGTAACCGAATTACTGAAAATCCAGTTGTTAACCTTAATATTACAACTAAGATGGGAAAATCCTAGAATAAACTCATTATCGATCAGTATTCACAAATCTTTTTTTTATATAAATAATACAAAACCATCTTCACAATAAAAAACAACTATAATCCATCTGAAAAATGAAGTAATATTACGAATAAATTCAAAAGTACCATATAAGTCAAGTTTTGTAACATCATGCTATAACAATACGGAAAAATACAAACTGAGTAAATTCATGGTTTGTTTCCCTTGACACCCAAAATTGTATATAAACCACAGTTTAAGCATTAATTGTACCAGTCTGAAGATAGCCGTCACATGCTAAAACCGGACACGGTCAAGAATAGAAGTGGAATAAAGTTAAAAAGTGTGTTTTATTTAATCATTACAATGGAATTCCGCCTTGTATTAACAGATGCAAAAGAAGAAATATTAAAGAAAAGCATTTATTTTCATTTCATCATCATTATATCGGACGTCCAAATCATAACACGTATTTGGGAAATGGCAGAAATGCTCTTATGTAATAATATGCTAAAAGTGCGTCACCGCATCGAGGTGACGTATTTCTGCAATTCAGATGATGAATTTGATGACGTCAATGGCAGTTGTTGCCGTCACTATTTCTGGGACATCACGGACACCAGTGACGTCAACTAAATTATTAAAGACGTCATAACTGACGTGTTTCTACAAATCTCAATGACGTCAATCACTGTGAATATACGTCACTTGTTTCATTGAGAAAAATCATATAAATAGAGAAGTTATTTTAATAAACGAGCATTGTGAAAAAGTTATTCGGCCTTTACTGATCTATACCTCTGCAAAAAACTTCGGCTGACAAATGAAAGTGTCGTATGTGTACCGGTGTTCCGTTCGAAATATAGTATTTGTATGTTCCGTACAGCCATGAAATTAAAGTTACATAAATGCTGAAATCAGCTATCCTCTTGTGGTGCAATCTTTTATTCTGGATTTTTTTTTTACTGTCGTCCATAAACGACAAGGGACAAGGTCTTGTTGTAAAATCCCGTTTTGTTAGAGATTTGCCTTTCGAGTGTCAGAAGCAGCATACTCCTCAGAACTTCTTCAAATTTAATGATGTTCATCACACAGTGAATAGGCTTTAGGTTTTCAAGACCAAACACCCTCAAAACATCACTTCGGGAGGGTGTTTACTCTAAAGAGAATTTTCTGCAAAAAATTGGATTTTTCAACATGATCTTGTCCTGTCCCAAACATGTAATTCAGTGCAAATATTTTTTAAATCAAGCCAATAAGTGTTTTTAAATGTCCAGGGAACTCACCCGACCTCAATCCCATTGAAAGATTTTGGACGATAATGAAAAAAAAAGTGAATTTTTCATCACAGCAGGAAAGCTGATTTCAGCATCTTTTAAATTTTGATAACTTGATGATTTGAAAAATATGTGTTATTCATTAGTTTATCAATCCAAAAGTGAAATAAACAAGAAAAAAAGATTTTTTTTTTAAATTTAATGAAAATCAAATTTAATAATGTTATTAATAAGTTCTGCGAGTATTTTTAGTTGTTATTATTGTGACAGCTGTTTCGGCGTTTAAGGACATTTTCGAACTATGGTTAATCCACATTGTGACGACTTTATTAATAGGTAACATAGAAAAGAGGTTGTTATATAACGTACTAGTTTTATCTCAAAATTAAAACATCTGTTATATAAATAAAAGCGAAAAATATCTGAAAAAATGCTTGTCGCAATTTATTCCTACATCAGTATACAACTATACTCGTAGTTATGTTGCTTTTACTTGATTCGTGATAGTCATTTCTCGTGAAAATGTAAAATTTTCCAAACTGTAATCTAATTTAAGACCACCTCATGAAAAATGTCGTAAATTGTTATTTTTTTTTTAATTGTGTTGATATTTTTCTTTAGTCTTCCACTCTACTCAATCTTACTCTTACAATTCACCTCAAAAATGTCCACCACAACGCAGGAGAACTCCTAGCGCGCAGGATAATATAATTCGTCTAATATTTAAAAGAATAACATGTATATTTGAAAAACTGAAAAGGAAACCAAATAATGCAAATCAAATGACATCCACCTCATATGTACCTACAAAGCCATGTACTAGGCCGTAATTTGCAGGAGTTAATTTAGTTTCATTATTATTCTCATTCTCCCAAGAAACCTCCTAAAATTATTTCATTCAAACCTTAATTAGTAATCGACAACTTTACAGGAGAAACAAAAAAAGATATCTATTTTATAAATAACTAGTTTTAATTTAAACATTTGAAATACACTAACTTTACTTACAGGAAATTTTTTAAAGAGATTCTTACTTGTGTAATGGTGTACTACAGCGGTATAAGGGGGGGACTAGGGGCGGGTGTTTCAAACTAGTTCGAACAAGTTTGAACCACTATCATTGTGCACAGATACATTCAAATGAACTCTCTTCAAAATGATTTGCCGTTACCCACCAATTTTAATAGAAGAAACCGGGGACGCCCGAGGAAGACATGGCACGATCAAGTGAATCAAATACTTGAGTCGGGCCATGTCAGAAGTTGGAATAATTGAAGAGAATGTATGAGACGATGTATGAATGTGAATGAAGCAAGAAGTGTATGCCAAGGTCGAGTTGTTTGGTTGTCCGTCCTCTCTGCCTACCCCTGCGGAGAAACGGCGTGATGGTTAGTTAGTTAGTTAGTCACCAATTTTAAACGTTTTTTGAATTATCAGATTTTAAACTTGGATTTTTTACAAGGCCTCCGTCATGTACAACAAGGCAAAAAAATCATTACAACCATTTTGACGCAAGGTAGGATGTTGAAAATTACACGACTAAAGTGCATGAAATAAAATTTTGTTTAGTTTTAGGGCAAAAAGTTGCTGTACAATTTTAAACTGTTCCTATTTAATGTGTGAATAATTCTGAAATTCAATGGAAGATCAAAGTTATGAGTCGCAAATAAATCGAAATTGAAGCTATGTTATCCTAACAAAAATATTTCTCGAATGAAAAACATTTTTTTTTAAATTAATGTTTTTTTTTTTACTTGATTTTTGCTACCTTATAATTTTTTCCAAGTAAAATGTTTAAAAAAAAATGCTGAAAGGTGTAATTCAAATCTCAATTTATGAAAAAAAAATGGACGTACGTAAATTTCTAATTCATGTGATAATGTGGATCGTGCGTTATTGAAGAGTAAAACCGATTAACTTAGTATTATTTTAATATCAGTATCAAAATTAGAGAACATTAATTGGTAGCCATATCGGAAAATCCGTAGTATCCGAAACATCGTAAAACAAAATCAATTAGGCATTTTTTTTGCCGTAACAAAAATTCAAACAACTTTTACGGAGATGAATTTATTGAAGCCTCGATAATTGAAACACGTGGCATGAGAACGTGTAACTCGAGATAGACAGGGTGATTGGGAGTGTTTGATGCGAAATATTGAAACACGTTAGAAATGAGACAGTCAAAGGTGAAAAGATTATTTTGAATATATTGGCAATACTTGCGTGGCAGAATTCAGCGTTGGGTTATTACGAAAGGAATAAAACTCCCAATTCCCGCATTTTAACGATAATTGAAGTTATGCAATAAAAACATATTATAGCTTGGAATTAAATTGTAGATATTTATTATTTTGGAACTACAAAATGTCATTACTATGGCAACACCAAGCTGTTCAATTCTGTCTTTGAAATGTGTTATTCACATGCAAATCGACCCCTCCTACGTAAAGTATCGTAGCTTCAAAATTAGAACTTTACAGGACAGTGGTTGAAAGAGGCAGAATTTTTTTTTTTTAATGTTTCAAACTATTTTGATCTACTTTTAAAATATCAGTTACGTAATGCATTTTATTCAGTTGCTGTTTACATTTGTTAAAACATAGTTTAAAAACATATGCACTAGTATTATTGCTTTGACGAAGACTATGCTATCTTGTGAAAGTAGTGGAGTTAATATATTGTACCATTTATAATTAATAAGTTGCCATACGAATTTAAAAATTATTTTTCTATGACGAATTTCTCAATGATGTTAAAGTGTTGGCCTTTGGAAAGTAACCTTGTGTATTGATGGTAACAAATATGACGGTCTCCTTGGTTGTATAGCTCCTTGATATCTGCTATATTTACGCTATTTTGCTCTTTCTTACATTGTCTATTGAATAAATATGATGGTCTCATTGATTGTATATCTCCTTGATATCTGCCGGCATCTTTAAAATGATTTAAGTGTTACTATTTTATTAAGTCTATCCTCACTGTAACAAAACTGCGTTACATTTATTTTTATTTCTTTAATACTTGCCGATATTTTGATGTTTTTATAATATTAATTAAATTGATATTATATAATTGGACATTTATAACAAAATTGTTATACTGTTTACATATTAAAACAAAAAAAAAATCCAACTTGTGTACATTGATCACAACATGCATGAACCTAAATAGTTCTAATTTTGCGCTACATTTGTATGATGATTGTTATTTATTGTTTCATTATATACGAGTAATATTGTTAAACTAAACTCCTGATAACAAGCTAGTTGCAGTGGCTTGGCGGGTACAAGTTCCCATTGTATGTAATTAATATTATACAATAATTAAATTAAATAAAATAAATTGATAAATGTGGGTTATAAAAAAATAAAATAATTGTTGTTTTTAATTTTTTTATAGACAATATATACGTTACCTAGGTTTTCATCAGGTCGGTTTTACTATAAAGTTTGAAAAAATGAAGGGTAAAATAAAATCACGATATAGTGCATAACTAAATGCAACTTTTTCATTGTTTCGAGTTGATGCTCAGTGAATAATCTACCCAGAACTCAAAGGACGCACCATAATCGGCGAGAGGAAAAAAAAATTGCAGACGCGGAAAAAACACACAACATAATAATGAAAAACATGCTTAACTTAACGACATATTTTTAGTATGGACTGTTTTCAAGAAGAGTTTTCAAAAAAATTGTAACCACAATTTTTTTTTAATATTTCTAGAAAATTTTGAAACATTAATGGGAAATTCATTGGAAAGTATTCTTAGCAAACTTACTTAACGATTTTTTTGAAAAAATGAAATAATTAATACATATTCAATTTTTAATTATTAATTATTTTTATTGAGATTTAAAAACCTCATTTTAATATTTAATCATTATAAAGATACGGGATTAAAAATGGAGAATAATATACAAATCTTAAATTTGAGATATGATATCGATGAAGATGACATAAATTAAACTGGTCTCATTGGCTAAGTTGGTTTAGCGGTTGCCCCAGATAGGCAGAGGTCCTGGGTTCGAGTCCCAGATGTGACTGAAATCTTTTTATTTTCTCTAGTTTTTTTTTCTGTTTTCATGTCTCGTTTGGGTAATGGTATTATTATTTTCTACAATGATTAATTAAAACATGTTTATCAAGGGGTTTTACCTCAAAAAGCGGGCAACTACTCTTTGTTCTAGGATATTTATTTCATTAAACAGCATTTTTTTCAAAAACTCTTTTGCATATTTGTATTACCCACGCAATATTATCAAAATGATGGAAAAACATTTTAAGAATTAAACAGCTTGTAAATATTTACATAGCAATTATAAATTCAAATGGAAGCGAATATTAAAAACAGAATGAAAATATTGAAAAAAAATATATACATTAATATTGAATCGACAATATTCCCAAACAGTTTCACTTAGGGGAAGGTAATTTATGCAGTTTCTTTATATTAGGGTTGATTTAAAATGTCGTTCACTGAAAATAAAAAAAAAAACGTGTTTAAAATTATCACAGCGTAAGAGTATGTAACTGGTACCTTCCTGGTTCTGTTTTTTGCTACATTTCATTATTTTTGTTGTCAGCAGCTTGTTATAATTTTTTTAAACCACGACCCTGTGGCAGAGCGTTAAACTTTAATGCTTTGAACTCCGGACTGCGGGTTTTAAGCCCGGCGAGGGGCAAATTAAAATAAATGTTTTCGTAGAAAGCAATTACTTTGTGGTTTGACATATTTATTAAATAAAATAAACACTTTGTTATAAACCACTGATTTATTTTTAAATAACACCACCCGGTTTCGCTTATCTCATTCTCCATCAGGGTAAATCTTAAAACTAAACAAAAATACACAGACTGAACATATAAATACCTCAGTTCAATAGAGAAATAACTCAAATTTTCTGGGTTTTGAGTTAATGATGCAAAATGGTAAAGATACTCTCCTTTTTCATATTTCAATAAAAAAATAAATCTAATTCGTGGTAATTATGTAGTAAAATCAGATAATTATAATGAAATCAGCACATTCTTAGTTCAATAGTTTTCAAATCCAATTTTCGTAAAATGAGGTATTTTGAGTTAGTTCCCTATTGAACTAAGGTGTCGATATATATAATAGTTGGGATATACAAAAGGAATTACATTTTGTCTTCCTCCTTTTGTTTAACACCACAATATTTTACCTATTTATATTTTTTGTACGTCAGAGGAAGTTATAGGGTCCTATGTGCCAGTTTTGACAAAATAATTATTTTTTTACAAAAATGTAAAAATATAAAACAATATTTTACAAGAAAGTAAAAGGTATCCCTATAGCACATCTACAAAAAATGACAGGAAGGCTAACTCAGAGTTGGTACTAATATTATATCGTTTTCCAAATAGCATTAAAAAAATAGGATTTCAGAATAACATTTCGAGATTGGTTCGAAGCATACTCATTTCTTATTTTTTCATGCAATTCGTTATAGTTGGGGCAGCCAATGGATCCTGATACTTTCAGTCGGCATTTTGTTTGAGTGTGTATTTTGAGTGTATATTTGATATGTGTAGTTTGTGGCGTTGTGTGAAATATTGGTGAAAATCGTGATTATTAAATGGTTTATTGTGTAATTTGTAGATTTCCGTAGATTCGTAGATTTAACAGCCTCTATGGTCGAGGGGTAAGGCTCCCGACTATGAATCCGAAGGTCGCGGATTCAAATCCCGGCGTGTGCAAGTAAATTTTATTTAATTAATTTGTGCTCTTTCACAATTAAATAATTTAAAAAAATAATATATAGTAAATTTGCGGACGTTCCAGAGTGAAAGATACTCCCATTATTGCCCTCGTGAAAGACCACCATTCAGAATAGCCAGATATTTCCCCACCTTCCTCTCCCCCCTCTCTTTCCCATCCACAATACAATACCTTCAGTCTAACAACATTCCCCAATTGGGGATGCCATAGTCTCATTGGCTCCAGACGGTTGGGACCAGTTGGGACTCTTGTGCGGTATTCATATAAAAAAAAGTCACCATTTAATTTCTTTAGAAATATAATGTAAATCAAATTTAATGTTATTATTGAGTTTCGCTAGAATTTTAGTATTTATTATTGTGACAGCCATTTCGGCGTTAAAGGCCATTTTCAAACCGGTTATAATTAAGTTAGTATTTAAAAAAGAAAATCGTTTCCAATTGCATGTTCCTTTTCGTTGTGATTCAACTTTAATCCCGATGCCGGAAATGCATTGTGTATTTAGTCCGACTGTCACGTGTAACGAACGACAGTTTGACGTTTGAACTATTTCCGGTTTGATTTTGAAATAAATTGTTACAGTTATATTGTGAATTGGTAAATTTATCGAGGACAGGAGAATATGCCATGAATATTAATTTAGTTTTCCGGATGAAACTAAATGGACCGATTTTTTGATACATAAATGATCTCGTCCGCAAAAATTATTTTACGGCGATCCCTTTGAGTGAGTCGTATAAATGTATTGAAATGTGTTTTGGTTGATAATGTTATTGATGGCCTCCGTGGTCGAGGGGTAAGGTCTTTGACTACAAATCGGGAGGCGGCGGGGTCGATTTCCGGTGCGCGCAATTATATATTATTTGATTAACTTGTGTTATTTCACGCTTAATTCATAAATAAGTAATACGCAGTTTAATACTTGCGGTACGTTCGGGAGTGAAATATACTCTCAGTATCGCCCTGGTGAAACACCACCATTCAGAATTGAAACGTTGCTTGAAATGGCTTTTAGCCGTGTTTGGTGACCAGATCTGAATAGCCAGATATTTACCCACCTTTCTCTTCCCCTTCTCCTTCCCCTCCCCAATACCTTCAGCCTCACAACATTCCCCAACTGGGGATGTCATAGTCTAACTGGCTCCAGATGGTTGGGAGCACTTGGAACTCTTGTGCTGTATTAATATAAAAAAAAAGTATCGTCCTGCTGAAAGATCACCATTCAGAATCAAAACGTTACTTGAAATGGCTTTAACCGTGTTTGGTGATCAGATTTGAATATACAGATACTTGCCTACCTTTCTCTTCCCTATATTTTTCTCCTTCACATGCTCTTCAGGTTCTTAACATACCCCAGTTGAGGATGCCAACGTCTTACTGGGTTCGGTTAGGAGAGAGCAGTTGGGACTCTTGTGAGAAATTCACATAAAAATTTTAATAAACTCACTAACTAATCATCGTTCACCACCATATATGGTGGTGATATACCTATCATGACAGGTGTAAAATTCATCAAAAATGAACAATAATCTTTTTTATTATTGTGACCGCTGTTTCGACGTTTAAGGCCATTTTAGAACTGCGGTTAATCCACATTATGACGATTTATTTATTTACTCCCACCCCATTCTAATTTGGACGCGTTTTTTAAATTATAATGATTTATTACCGGTAAAACCGATTTAGTTAGAAACCAATTAAAATTCTGAATTCCTTCACATTTAAAAAATTAAAAATACTTGCAGAACTTAATAACAACATTATTAAATCTGATTTATGTTAAATTAAAAAAAAAAAAAATAAATAATGGAGTTCTAGGAATTAAACACAAAACAATAAATTACAATAATCTCTTGGTACATTTAATTATAAAAAATATTCAAGTACAAGTATAGTAAAGTGAAGTAACGTGGGGCGGTGATTCTACGTGATGGTACATGTAAAAAAAAACTTTCAAAATATGTAGTGTAAGGTTCTAAACATTTAATAAATATTCCCAGATACCGAGGTGAAACAGCCCCCCGCATTCTGTTTTTACCATTTCAGACCTGAAATAAAACCGGAAGTGTTAAAACATGTTTGATGCTTGACATTGCCTTGTAAAATTATTTGAATATGTTTGGTTAATTTTATTTTGCTTCTTTAGAAGTCAATGCTACATTAATTTGAAAGAAAAGTAGGTATCTAAGGGTGGCTTTCACTTAAAATGACAAATCATAACCTGTATAGAAAAAAACATGATTTATAAATTTTATATATTACGCATATAGTATATATGTAATAAAACTTATGAGTATACGAATAATTTTTTTTTAACCATATATATTTTTCACCGGAGGATTTTGATTGTGATAAATGTGCGATTTTAGCGTTCACGTGACCTAGTTGTCTGTCACGTGACCTCTTCCCCACTACGCGGCGCTACTACCGCCTCGTCTGACATTTCTAGTTTCTAGTCGCTAGTTGTTGAACGTTTTGGTTTTTTTCATGGATTTTTTGACATGTAAGATATTTCACTCGCTGTCACCTTCGCAGTTTCAGTAGACGGCCTCCATGGTCGAGGGGTAAGGCTCTCGACTACGAATCCGAAGGTCGCGGGTTCAAATCCCGGCGTGCGCAAGCAAATTTTATTTAATTAATTTGTACAGTTTCACAATTAAATAAGTTAAAAATAATATATAGTATATTTGCGCACGTTCCAGAGTGGAAGATTCTCTCAGTATCGCCCTGGTGAAAGGCCACCATTCAGAATTGAAACGTTGCTTGAAATGGCTTTTAGCCGTGTTTGGTGACCAGATCTGAATAGCCAGGTATTTACCCTTTTTCCCACCTTCCTCTCCCCCTTCTCCTTCCCCTCCCCAATACCTTCAGCCTCACAACATTCCCCAATTGGGAATGCCATAGTCTCACTGGCTCCAGACGGTTAGGAGCAGTTTGGGACTCTTGTAAGGTATTCATATAAAAAAAAAAAAAAAAAATCTTTTCAAATAAAATCTGTATTTTAACTTTTTACGCTCAAATTTTTAATTTCGCCATAGGCCATGGTTTTTATTTTTTATATTTTGCCCGAATAGAAAATGGTTACCAGCTACACCTCTTCTTCTCTAATCCCCATTGTAGAATTTGGCAGCCACCTCTGGTCGGGAGTCCCAAAATATCAGAAAAAAAACCTTGACTCTGTGCAGAAACCGGCGGTCCGTTTGATAGATTCGCCTATCTTAACAAATGGGTTGCAATCTTTGGAGCACAGACGTCGGGTGGGAATGCTGTCCTTGTTCTACCGGTATTTTAATGGAAGATGCTCCGAGGAACTAGCGTCATTGATCCCTTCGGCACCGGTGCATAGTCGGGAAACACGCCAAACGCGCGCCCAACATTTGCACACGGTTGACATTTGTCACATGAGAACGGGTCGCTTCTACGACTCGTTCTGTGTTCAACAGCTCGGCTGTGGAATGATCTGCCGGCCTCCGTGTTTCCTCCATCCTATAACATGGGTCTCTTCAAGACCCAAGTTCACTCCTTCCTATCCTCTAAAAGATCCTCCACACAGCATCCCTAAAGATGATATAGGCCTTGAGGGAAATTATTTCCTCCTTGGTCTCCTGTGTGGAGTTACTGTAAAAAAAAAAAAAATCTTTTCCTAAATTTTATGTTTTCTTTCGAACATAGGAAGTACCTTCTTTATTACAAAACAAACATTGGCTCAGATCCTGAAAAATATAAAAATTATTACGAGAATGTTGTAAAATCTCAATGAATTATGCAAAGATAATATTAATTGGCGACTAAAAAAAATTGGCCGGTACAGTGAAGTTGTAGACCGCTTTAATATGTTCCTAGGTCAAGCAGAATCGAATATTTTAAATCTTTAAATTAGAAGGCTTTTGACTAATTTAATTTGTTTATACAAAATAATTCACGATCATCTCGATACTAAATTATGTCTTAGCAGTTTTGAAATAAATATACCTAAATCATATTATTTAGTACGCCACAGCACATTCCAATGGAATACATTCAGATTTTTTTTTATTTATTAATTCATTTTTTGATATATATTCACACAAACAAGGTACAATGATTACAATTTTTTTTTAACATTCAATTATAAATACGTCTGAACATCCCAAGTGTAAAATTGCCTACTTAAGTCCCCTGTCTCAAATGTGTCGACTACATAATAAGATAGAGTGTGCTAATGTAGACATTTTTGCCGATAGTCTGTTCAGAAAAAATGTCGTGCTATTACTTAAAAATATGTAACAATGATTGTGCAAATTATATTGCGTATCTCTTGTGTCTCTCTTTGTGTCCCTAGTTTCGATTGTATTATGTATCATTGAGTGAGTTTTCGAAATTTTATGTTTTGTGTATCCATTGTAATTTATGTATAAACTGAGTTTTTATAATCGTATTGTTCTCATGTAAATGTGAACATATGTAAAAATCTAGTATACATAAATAAATAAATACTAATTTTGTGAAGGGCTTTAATTATAATGTTTTTGTTCTTCCTATTTTCCCCTGTAAGTTCCTATCTCTACGCTCTTTGCTTTGTTTTTTGCTGTATAATCACTGTATTTAATACGTTCCTAGAATAATGTTTTGTGTACATGAACTGGTACATAACATATTTTTTAAATGTTTGAAAATTCTCACTGACCGTAAATAAACAAAGAATCTTCAGAAAACATGTGAAAACAATAATTAAAATTTTTGTAACTTAACACTTGACTCCTTCCTTTCTTGATCAAATTTTAAATGTCGCTACCGACGATTTTTTTAAATTTTTATTTAAAATTTATTAATTTTTAATTTTTACCTAAAAAAATGACCACCAGGAAGTTCTACTTCTTCAATCTTCCTCATATTTTTGTTTTCTTTAAGGCGTATCTTCTTTATTGCAAGAACAAAACTTAATTTTTTTCGAACATCTTTGGAAAACACATGAAAACATTAATAAAAAGTTTGGTGACTTGATACTTGTTTCCTTCTGCCAGATTCTCAATACGTTGGCAGAAATAGTGACGTCAATTAGTTGCAGTCACCCTATCTTATTAAGGGGTGTAAATTCCTTTATCTAGCCACAGTCCCGGTTAGCGTCACCGGATAGTGGTCGCCCTAATGAATGCGCCCCATTAGACAACGTCAGGGCGACCATCCTGCAGCTACAAGATAAGCGGGACACTAGCCGCATTAAACTTTAAGTGTCGGGTTATTGTAAGTAAAATGCAGATAATAATGTTTTATAGTTTGTGACTTTGGATTATCAAATAATATGTCCATTTCAATAAAAAAAAAACTTTGGGAACATACTTTTCTACCAATAGTAAAAAGTTTATATTTAGATAAAATGATAATATCAGAGCGTCACCATTCTGATTTGAAACAACCATTTACTGGCATCGCGGGAATTTTGTGAGGCTGAAGGTATTGGGGAGGGGAAGGAGAAGGGGTGAGGAAGGAGAAGGGGGAGAGGAAGGTGGGGAAAAGGGTAAATACCTGGCTATTCAGATCTGGTCACCAAACACGGCTAAAAGCCATTTCAAGCAACGTTTCAATTCTGAATGGTGGTCTTTCACCAGGGCGATACTGAGAGTATTTTCCACTCTGGAACGTGCGCAAATATGTTATATATTATTTTTAAATTAATTAATTGTGAAACATCACAAATTAATTAAATAAAATTTACTTGCGCACGCCGGGATTTGAACCCGCGACCTTCGGATTCGTAGTCGAGAGCCTTACCCCTCGACCATGGAGGCCGTCAATAGATGCGAATACGGCTGTCACCTGAACTGTCAATTGAACATTAGCATCCGCCACAACATGTTTTAGTATTTTATAATGCTATTTCCATATTTATTATTATATTATAATATATATTCCGTGACCAATTTGATCAATTTGTCGTTGTCCATTTTTACTTGGTTTTAGCAAAAATAAAATGTTCATACTAACTGCGCAGGCGCAGATGTCACCAGCAGCCACCAGCACCGTCAAAATATTCTAGCTGACAATCTCGGCCGGTGCTGGTCCGTGCGTGCGCGGATACGTCACGCTTATGTACGTTGTAATATGAATGCGTTTATTGATAACGTAAGCAACTAATATCATGTCTGTGCTGTACTGTTCTGCACTGCGTGGTGCTGGTATATGTGAATAGACCTTAATTTGGGTTGTCTCTAATAGCGCGACCTATACTGAAGTAAGGATTTTTTAAGGAAATATTTCTATTATGTGGTCTTGCTTATGGGTAAGTAAGAAAATGAGTAATTATCCCTGGAGAGAAATTTGAAATTCCCAATTAGTGTACTACGTGTGAACGGAATAGTAATAAGTGTTTACTTGTTTATTTGGTTCGGTGTATAAGAAAGAATTTTCATATTTAATACCAAACAAAATTAGATACAAAACTAATGGAAACTTCTTGCCAAATCACCATTATCAAAATTAACAGAATAAATTAAAAGATTAAATAATAAAGTAAATATATATTTTTTTAATTTAATTTCCACAGAAGTAAAAAATACAATGCAAAAAGTCCCGATAAACTACTTTTTTGTGGTTTGTCTAACGCGAGCTTGTTATTTAAAGCATAAAATTTACAGACAAGATACAAAATATGTATATAAATATATAATCACCTCTTCCCGTAGTTATGTAGTATACATCGGAGCCCAGATGAACGGTGTTAAAGGTAGATCAACAAAGGTCATTAAAATCTTACTAGATCAACATACTACGGGAAGAGGTAAGTATAATATAAAAATAAATATATATAAAAAAAATAAAAACATTAAAAAAAACATAAAAATCATATGTAACAAACTTAAAACATAAATATTTTTCAAGAATCTTACTCTAAAATATTTCTACAGAAATGTATTAAAAAAATAAATAAAATAAAAACATAAACATTGACCTATAAGATAAGATAAATAAAATAAAATAACTTTGTTTCAATTCCACTTTACTATTTCGTCATCCAACCGGTTTCGTTTCAACCTGAACCTTCCTCAGGGTCGAATAAAAATATATTGAACCTACCTAATACAGAAATACATGGTATTTAAAAGAAAATTAGAAGAGAGAAACAGAACATCAGCTTAGGTGGGGGGCAAGAAAGGAGGAGCTTTAAGAGGGGGGGGAGAAGGTGAGCGGAGGTAATGGAAATATTTAAAAAATGGGGGTGATAGACAAATCTAGTTGTTTATTAAGTAGATTGGTTTTATTGATTTTTAATGATGTTTTATTTCATTTCATAGGTTGGTGTCCCAGATGCAACCATTACCTTATTACTATCTCTTTCATTTTAGATTTGTTAATATAGGGTGTTTTTTTAGAGGCTTACAAATTCAAAATGAAAAAAAAAACACAATAAAATAATTATATAAATTGAAAATACACTTTGTATATACCACTTTACTTAAAATATATAAATATTTCTACATGTTTCGATAGCAATGCTATCATCTTCAGGAATATTTTTTGATAGCATTGCTATCGAAACATGTAGAAATATTTATATATTTAGTAAAGTGGTATATACAAAGTGTATTTTCAATTTATATAATTAATAATGATGCCACAAAGTTACCAAGCATTTGAAGAAATTACAATAAAATAATGTTAATGTCTATGGTATTGGCTTTATTTAATAGATAATTTTATGCCATTATTGTTTAAATAAGATTTCGGGCAAATGTGTGCCACGGCTAGCTCGAATGAAGCGCAATCGTGAAGTCCAATTTTCGACAAGTTTATCGAGTAACTGGGGCCGTATATCGGCAATAACATGGCGAATGTTGACTTCCAAATGGTCCAACGTCTCTGGTTTATCAGCATAGACTAGTGACTTCACATAACCCCAAAGACAGTAATCTAATGGTGTGAGATCATACGATCGTTGAGGCCAGTTCACAGATGTTTTAAAACCAAACCTCTAAAAAAACACCCTATATTATCTATAATGATTAAAATAAAATTAACACACTTTATCTTGGCTTTAACGCATTCACGAAACACTAGAAACATAAATTTAACGTAATCGTAAATCAAAACAAACATATAGCCAGGTATTAAGTCTCAACTCACTTTTATCCTTTGAGACTTACATTGCATAACAGAGCAATAAAATAACAACTTTATTGAAAACCGTTTTTCTTTGTATCGACGGATTCAATAAAGCACCCATTTGATCCAATGCTGTGTATTATTTTTAAAAGAGCTTAGTTCTTAAGCACATGAAAATCATAACCGAACCACTTTGGTATCGAAAAAACTCTGTGTTTATCGCAGTTTTATTGTTTGAAAAAGCATCGAGGTACACATAAATCGCGCGTCCGTTCATTTTCTTTTGAACAAATCCCTCGAAATCTCCTTTTTGGTCCTGACCGCAAACTTCGACCTCGACTTGGCCGCTTTGTTGTGTGGTACCCCTGTTCTCCGCTCTCTGCTCTCTGGGACTCCATTATAAATATGAAATGAACGTGTGCTGAGGATAACGCCGTAAACAACATTCTTCTAAAAAGTTTTAAATTAAATTTTAATATTTATCACGTACACACAAGTTGAAAAATCTACTGATCCAATAGAGTGTTTCAACGACCCCAATTGACAATTTAAGTGTTGTTAAAAAAATAGATCATAATATATTGTATATATGTATGTTAAAAGTGGTTCATCGGTACATTAGCACGGTAACCAAAAAATATTTTTTTTCTGATAAATATATAATGATTAAACAAGTTCAATATTCATAATAGTGTAGCAGGGAGTAAGGGGAGAAGAGAATTGGACAAGAGGGTGGGGGCTCGTATATGGGATACATGTGGTGGATGGTGTCAGGGAGTGCGCCCCACTATAAAAATTAGTAGCCACCCCTGGTCGGGAGTCCGAAAATATTTGAAAAACCCTTGATTATGCGCAGAAACGGGCGGTTTGTTTCATAGATTCCCCTATCTTAACAAACGGATTGCAATCTTTAGAGTGCAGACGGCAGGTGGGAATGCTATCATTGTTCTACCAGTATTCCAATATGGAATATGCTCTGAGGAACTAGCGTCATTAGTTTCTCCGGCAACCACGTAAAATGCGCGCCCAATATTTGTATTTGTCATGTGAATGGCTCGCCTGTGAAATGATCTATCGGCATCTGCATTTCATCCCTCCTACAATATAGAGTCTCTTCAAGACCCAGGTTTACTTCTTCTTATCCTCTAAAAGACCCTCCTCCACACAACACCCCAAATGACATAGGCCTAGAAGGAAATTATTTCTTTTAGGGCCTCCTACGCAGAGTAATTGCAAAAAAAGGAGGGGAATGAGGAATAACAACGAATAAATGCCCTTCCTATAAGTTGTCTGTGAACCCCTTTACCTGTATTCTATTATTTCATATACATATATGGTACACATATAAAAATATGCTATATCATGCTATAACATCCATAAAAAAATAAAATAAAAGATAGCAAATACTAGCCACAGTATCATTCGGCCTGGCCTTCCATTTTCCCATTAACTCATTCATATATCATAATTTACTAGTCGTTAAGTGGGTTCCGCTATGAATCTTAAAATTGAAGGAAAATACCAATGATTGTTCATTTATTTTTTACTATCTCGTCGGGATTATGAATGGTTTGGAGAAAAGTTTTTTTTTGTGGTGTGCTACCGCTACCTTTACCCCTACCTTGACCCTACCGCTACTACCCCTTTATTATCGTTTTTTCGTGTCTACAACATTTGTCATTGTGTCCTTGTGAAAGTTTTGTTGGTTGCTGCAATAAAATAAAGAATAAGTTTTAGGTATTATCTCTCAGTGGTTGCCATGCTCTTCTGTGCAAACATTCAAATGTTGGATAAATTCCACCAGCGGTCTTATCTCTACATTCTCTAGCCCCCGGAGGATAAAACGCAGATGGGATGGTACCTACGACTCTGCGTACCCCCGTAGCTACTCTGTGCCGTGTATTCCGTAAATATAATTAATGTTTGGACCATTTGCATAATATCTTTATGATGGCGTAAATACACCGAACTGAGACAGAATGTGGGATTGTAGCGTTTATTATTAATTTCAAATGGGGCATTACGAAGCGAGTAGTAGAACGAACTTGAAATATATTATCATTGTACAAGATAATATTAACAAATCTTGATGATATATGAAACAGAAAAAGATGTTTTCATATGTTATACATTCTTCTTCTATTATATAAAGAAGAATGTCCCAGGTTGTCTGTGTGTGTTTATTTTATAAAAAAAATTGCAAACTTGGTTTTCGAAAAAAATAGGAAGGTCACTGTCTACATGAGATTTAAAAAAACCATCCGACCCTTCCTCATTTCCCACCCCTTACAGCATAATTTTGGTAATTCTTGATTAAATTTTCCACACTTGACGTTCAAAATAAGAGGAAAACTACTGCGTAAAGGTAGAGGTAGAGGCAGGGGTAGGAAGAACCCCTCATAACCCCAAAATATTCCTCCAAATCATTCACAACCCAGAGCAACGCCGTGTGCTTCAGATAGTGTAAAATAAAATTAAGTTGATGTTCGCATCTGGGACACGAACCCAAATCTTTTAGTCCTAGGACTGGCGTCTCTTCCATTTGAGCTATTGAGACCTAATTATTTTCATTAACCTTAATTCAAAAACTTAAACTCATTTCAACTGATAAATTTTTATTCGATACGTATGTAAATAATAATAGAATCTTTAAAAATCACTCTCAGTGGCATAGAATTTTGTATATATCCAACTTTTCTTCACTTGGCACAAAAAATGCCCGGCCGTATTAAACCCGCGTTGAACACTGATACCGTAGGTAAAAAACTAAAAAAAATGCTAATGATGGGGTTCAAAAATCAAGTCACTCAGACATTTAAAAACGATGCTACAATGACTGTCCTTCATTCTACATAGGTAAGACATCCCATAATATTAATATCAGAATCGCGGAACACTTAAGAGGAACGGCTGCGCTGCTTGTTTCATACATAACTTAATTTTGGTTTTGAGATCAAAATACCCATCCGAACAGAAATATATATGTTTTTAAATTAAAGGTTTAGTATCTAGTACGGATGAGAAGAATTTTATTTATTTTTGTTTTAAATTATGAAGTATAGGCCATGAAAAACAAATCATAATTTTGGAGATAAATTAGAAATTATTTGGCGGATTATTGCATTTAAAAAATATATATCATATTTGCTATGTAAATATGATTACGTAAATAAAACAAAATAAAACTTAAAAAAAAACCTTTCTTCGGCTCGATATTTTAAATTACGTACGTAAAATTTGTGTTCCAACGTAAATTGGTCATTTTAATTTAATTTAAAGTCTACCATAATGATTATTTTTGTGTTTTTATTTTATATTTCATTAAATTTTCAAAGTAGACGGGGAAAAGCTTATTTTTTAGATTACCCTTAGCACCCAAATAATTGTTAAAGGTGCCTCTAAAATTGCGGAAAATCATCTCCTTTATTTCATAATGTCAAACAAAAATAAACAAATTACTTCTACTCCGTACTAGATATTTACTATTCTTTTTGATAAAAAAAGATCATAAGGTTTCGGTGAGTATTTTGGCCTCAAATCCAAAATGAAGTTTTGTACGAAACAGGCCGTTCCTCTTAAGGGGTTTGAACAACATTTTTTTTTCAGAATTAGTCAATCATCTTATCTCAATCGATCGTATTTTTAATAAAGATACAGGGGTTAAGATTGTTCATCGTTATAACAAAGGTAGAAGATTTGAAAATTTAGAAGCACTTGAAATTAGAAATTCCTTAAATATTAATTCTGGTGTATTGAATAAGTAAGTAAATTTATCTTACAGTCAATTATTTTTCCAGTGAACCGCTCTGTTCCTCCTTTTAAAACCCTAATTACCCCTTCCCCATTGATCGCTTCCCACTCCAAGATCTAAATAAGTTTGTATGTTTGTCATTATTGTATATCACGTTAGTAATAACATTGTCCTGACGAAGGAAAGGTGCTTCCGAAACTGGTCGATCCGTATATTAAATTGCAGTGGTTTAAAATAAAATAAAATTATGTTTATATTATTATTTAATTATTTTTTTCATAATATTACAAAATCTTTCGCACTCCTAAAATAACGCTTAAATGTCTTCTTTAATTAATGTAAACTTACTTTGTGGTGTCAGTGTAAATAAAGTGAATAAGAAATGTTTTGAAAACATTTTTTTTAATGCTTAATTAGTTTTACTACTCGACATCAAAGATTTGCAAATCCGGATTTCTTACAAGCGTTAGTTAATTCTAAGAATAACTCAAAAAACTCTTTTCTCAAGATTAATGTAATATAATTCTGTAGTTTATTATTAATCCGGATACTTGGTAATATTCTATTATAAACTCCGTAATAAACATCTGCTTGAAGGGCAAAGTGGAGTTCGCAAACTGGCAATTAGTATTTTGTTTTTGGAAACCCAACTCATCCCTCCGAATTATCAAGTGTCATCTCCTACAATACAAAGGGTCCTTCGAGGGGAATCTAATGATGTTCAAGTTACATTACAATAATTAATAAACGTAACTACGTACCGGAAAGAGTAAGAATTATCCTAAAATTTATTATTGTTGAATTTCCTTCAATACGACCGATTTTATGCATTGTTTTGTAACTTGTAAGAACACGAAATGCGTGAAAAACGTTTTTCCCTAGAATTTAAAAGCATTCCTGGAATGAGAAAAAACTCATGCCTTTTCAATTCTTCCCTCATTAATTAAACTATTGTATTTATGGAGCTAAGTTTTTTTTTAAATGGACTGTTTGTATAGTTTATTTCTGGAATTACATATTAAAGCCATTATCGATACTCAGAAAAAGAAAACGCTCATTAATCTGGTTAAAATTAAAAAAATTCGAAAATTAAAATAAGATTGTTAAGATTAGGTAAATAACGATATTTGTAATAGTATTATTATAGCTGACAAGCTACTTGCATTGGCTATAAAAAAATATATATATATATTACAAAAAGTACTTATCCTCTTCCATCTTCCCTTTTTTTTAACATGAATACCGCACAAGAGTCCCAACCGCTCACAACCGTCTGGAGCCAGTGAGACTACGGAATCCCCAATTGGGAATGTTGTGAGGCTGAAGGTATTGTGGATGGGAAGGAGAAGGGGTAGAAGAAGGTGGGGAAATACCTGGATAATCAGATCTGGTCACCAATCACGGCTAAAGTCATTTTAAGCGACGTTTCAATTCTGAATGGTGGTCTTTCATCAGGGCGATACTGAGAGTATCTTCCACTCTGAAACGTGCGCAAATATACTACATATTATTCTTAAATTAATTAATTGTGGAACAGCACAAATTAAATAAAATGTACTTGCGTACGCCGGGATTTGAACCCGCGACCTTTGGATTCGTAGTCGAGAGCCTTACCCCTCGACCATGGAGGCCGTCATATAAAGAAGAATGTCCAGGCTGGCGTTTGTATGTTTGTTTTGTATACAAATCGACAGCTGTATTCCGAGCTTGATGAACTTTTGCACGCTTGACCTTTAAAACAAGATAAATGTCACTGTTTACAAGAGATGTTGAAAAACCACCCCCTTACCCTTTCCTATTCCTTAAAACAGATTGTTAGTATTTCTTAATGAAATTTTGCCCACTCGACGTTTAAAATAACATGAAAATTACTAGGTAGGGGTAGGGGTAGGGTTAATACATCATCCATATTTCAATCCAAACCGTACATGATTTCGGTCAATGCAAGAAACTTCATCTAGATCATATTAAAATAATTTTAAATATTGTAAACAATGCTTACAATCGAGTCGATTACGTTTCATAAAACTGCGATGGCTCCGCTGGTCAGAACATGCAGAAAGGATGGAATACCAGCCAAGGATAGGTAACTAAAATGGTTTCTGTTTCGATAGCTCTGAAAGAATCCCAATTCTGGAACTGGCGGCGAAGTTAACTGAAGAACCAGATGAGAAAAAAAGGTGAAGGAAGGAGTGAGGAGAAACGGGAGGATGCCACGGAAGTTGAATAAGCCTACCCTGTTCGTGGATATCCTTAGCACTTAAATTCACCTCACTGTAACTTCACTAATCCAGAATTGGCCAGCTGATCTGATGTCGCGGTGGTGAACTCCCTTGTCATCCCACGACGAGCGTTTAGATCGAACTGAATCTGGCAATATCTCCCTTCAGTGACAATAAGAATCGGATCGAGTAGGGAGGGGTGGGTAGTCAACTATGTGACAATTATGCACTTAAGATGCCAAAACAGTTTCCCTATAATAATTTATTCGTAAGAAACTAACAGCCTTTATTACAAAGATAAAAATATCTGTAGCGGAAAGGTCAATGGTCCTATGTCCAAAAATACAGAAAATTATAATAATTTGGCATTACCTATTTAAAGGTAAACAGTAGACACGGGGGAAATGAATTGAATGAATTAAATGAATGAATCAAATGAATGAATCAAATGAATGAATCAAATGAATGTATCAAATGAATGAATAAAATGAATGAATCAAATAAATGAATTAAATGAACGTATTAAATGAATAAATTAAATTAATGAATTAAATGAAGAAGTCACCTGACAGACTCGATACGTTTCTCAATTTAACACGGAATTAATTCTTAATTTTTGAGCTAGGGACTAAGCGAAACCCCACGATTTTTTTACCGCACATCACCATAATTACGGCGCTGATACTATGGGCGTCGTCGCAAAGTCCCCGAAGATGTTTTATAATGTACAGGACCCATCTAACGTATAGAATCCAGCGCCGCAGTCCGCAAAAACCCGTACGTTATCGTCCACACTGGTCCGTAGCGGGAAACCCCCGTAGTCAGCCAGTCAGTAATTCTGAGCAGCGCGTATTCGCTTTCGCAGTCCGTATTCCCTAATTCAAGGAATTTAGACTGGTATTACGTATTCAGTTGTGACTTCGTAGTTACTACGTTTCTGGTCCGTCGATATCGAGTCCGTACGGGTCTGCGGGGTGCAAGTTAGTCAATTCATTCCTTAATGCTCGCGGCAATTCCATTCGTGTTAGTCCCAGCGTGGCTCAACCACCAGTTTCACTAGTCGGGTGGGAATTTTCGAAGTAATAAGTACTCAGTAGGGTATATCTTTGTTTGGTTCGTAATAATATGATATTAATTGGCTCGTAATAATATGATAATATTGTAAAAAATTATTATCTAGTTGGGTAAGATTGTTATTATCGTATTTAATTTATTTTTAATATGTTATTTACAACACTAGCGCAATTTGCATTGCGAAAATTCCCCGTTTTCATGTATTATATTTTTCATTATTAGATTTTTTTATGAATTAAAGAAATCAATTAAATGAATAAATTCACAAGACTAGGTGAATCATAATGAATAGAATCACTACTGCGAATGAATTTGCCCATGTTTTGTAAACAGCACTATCAGTAAAGCGGCTTCGTCATGGAAATCACTTCACTTTTTTGAGAACTGTTTTGTGGCCTCCTATAAAATTTGTAAAATGGACAAAGGACTATTAACCTCTCAGGTAAAGATATTGATAGATGGTTACACAAGGTTAAGCCAACAAAGTTTCTTATGCTAAAGTTGGTTAGATAAAGGAGTTTTATTTTAAATTAAACTAACAGTGGTAAAGGGGAGAGGAAGGTCGAAAAGGCGTGGGAGACTCTCTCAATACATTCTATAATACTCAAATACTCATGCATTAATTTGTGATCGTCCGCATTACTTCGGTTGGATATTTTTAAAGGTTATTGCTAAGAATATATAATTCTGTAGTATAGTGCGCACAAATACGAGGAATTCAGTATGTCGGGTTAGTCTTGCCGGTATGTAGATGTTTTTAATAAATTGGTGAACTCAGGCGCGTTCAGGCCATTACTCAGAATTTTAAATATGGGATTAGAAGAGAGTTGAAGTTGCAGAATTTAATGATTTGCTGCCATTTATAAAGTGTTAATTTAATTTATAATTTGCGTGCTTAAAATTATTTCGTTGAGATCTTTCAATTCTTTCTGGCTTGAAAGAAAACTGTCCATATTTGCGTGCAAGCAGTATACTAAGTGGGGCGGATATAGGTGGTGTAAAGGGTGTATAACTAATTTATGTTATGAAAAGGTTTTGATAGGTGTTCGAATTTTAAATCCCAGAATTTTATTGACTTTGTCGATTACTTCATTAGTACGCTTGATAGAGTTTAGTTTAGTAAAAGGTATGTAGTCTGCACAAGTGTTGCAACGAATCAACATAAATGATTGAACAATGTAGATTCGTTAAAAGCCCTGGAGTTTTTGATGAAATATGCTCCGGAATAACTAGCGTTATAAATCTCTTCGACCTTCGTATGAAATCGGCGGATAAGCCAAACGCGTGCCTACCAATTTTAAATGTTTAAATATGTTGATGTGTCTCCAATTTTGCGTATCACCTTAATTCGTAATTTACGGAAGTCATTTTTTTCACAAATTGCGATTTGAATGACACCTTTCAGTATTTTTATAATTACGTATTACTACGAATACCTTACATTTGTATGATATGAATAAGTTAGGAAGTAAAAGAAATAATAAGGAATAGAAGGAAAAAGAAACTTTTTTTTTAAAGTTAAATTTAAATATGTTATATGTTTGAAAAACTATTTATGTTAGGACAGCATAGCTTCACTTACGATTTAATTCCGATTCATGACTTTGATATTCAATAAGGAACTCCAATGAAAAATATAATGGCTTTAAAAAGATATATTCATATAGATCTGATTCTGAATATATATCTTTCATTATACGTGGAATTTTTAAATCGTTAATAAAAGTGAACAAAAATTCATCATTAAAACACCGTGTTATGTTGGTACCATTGCATTTGGAACATCTGACGTCACGTGCGCATTCTGTTTTTGGATTAATATATATATATCCTTATTTTTCGATATTGCTTTGTATTTTTCTAGTTTTGGCGAACTTTAAAGTTAATTTGGTTGACTTGCTCTATAACTGTTGTCCAATAGAATCAGCTATTATTAATGTAAGAAATTAGAGTATTCATGATCAAACCAATTATCAATACGGATATTATGATAATGTTAATGCTCTTCTATTATTATTCTTTGAGTTAAAGTTTGCAAAAAGGTACATATTTTTATTACTTATGTTTATTTATGGTTTGCCATGCATATAATATAAACTTATGTACTGTAAAGCTCATCCTTGTTTTGAAATTTGACATTCTAACCTCAAAACTGATCAAAACCGACCGGCCATAGATTTGGAGCGTTTTGGCGGCCTTTGGAAAATTGAATCTTTGAAAATTATTTTAACTATTGTTATGAAGCAAGTCCCTAACAACTAAGGTTGTCAAACCACCCCGGAATGATCCATAAACAAGCACTGGTTGTCTATGGCCGAATAAAATTGTAGCCGCTCGGTTTTGGAAAGAGAGGGGGGAAGCCACCGCGAGGGGGCTTCGGAAGACATGGAGAGTTCACTTTAGTTCCGGGAGCCGAGCCCTCCAGACCCGATCCTGAGCCCGCAAACTGGTATCGTTCCAAAGTTTACTTATTTATTTTCCCTGCCCTTTTTTGATAAAACAGAAACAACCTAAATCACTCAATTTTCATTCTACCCTTAAAGATCTGAAAGCGTCCACAGAAAGGTTAAAGCTTTTCCTAGGTCATTAGCGTCAAGCTACCCCAAAATATACAAGGTATTATTTGTAGCAAAAGAGAATTGTTTTTTATTTGAATTCCCTATTGCTGGCTTTACTTGTATTTGTTTTATTTATGTTAACTAGAAGCGGTGATTTCTCAAATTGTCTTCAACGAACTGAGAACACGATTTATATATATGGGTGTCTTTATATACATCTATATGTCCTGAGATAGAGCTAGTCGGGAATATTCTATATAGTAGATCTATTGGTGAACTTTACTAAGATTACAAATTCAAATATCCTTACGAACCTGATCGAGAGATTCCGCTTTGTTACACTATTAAAACTAACTTTAGAAACAAAACGAAATATACTGAATATAAAAAATAAATAAATAAAATGTTTTGGATTTCTTTATAGAATCTTAGAAATCTTCGTACTTTAAATAACAAACATTTCAAAAGAATTGTTTTAAATATAACTTTTTATCCTAGTAAAAAAATAATTAATTTAATTTATTATGTGCGTTAAGTACGCTGTGCCAATCTCTGAATTTTAAAATTAGAACAACTTTAATAAGTAAACAGTTTTATTTTTCTCCAATAAAGTTGCAAAAATGGATCTAAACTATGGTGACGATATTCTTTTTGGCTGTTATGATGATATAAAATTAAGGCTCTCTTTGTTACAAATATGTGACCTTTGGTATGTACCTACTTACACAGATTTGTAGAGATCTAATAATAATTGGTACTATGGACATTTGAAATTAAAAAAATATAACTTTTTTGTTAATACAAAATTGGATAAGAAAATATGGCTCTATTTATTATAGGATCTTTGGTAGGTACCTATTTAAACAGAGAACTAATGATACTCGGTACTGTAGAAATTTGGGATAAAAATATTTATAACGCTTTTGTTGATACAAAATTTGATGAGTAATGTGACTCTCTTTGTTACAAATATGTGACCTTTGGTAGGTACCTACTTCCACAGTTTTGTACAGATCTATTAATCGGTACTGTAGACCATCTAAAATCGGCAGCTTTTCAAGTCATCAGACAAACCCATATATGGGAAACCTCTGCTTCTCTTCTTAAGTCCATGATGCCAACATCATCCTCAACCATGCCATAACTCCAGGGCCTTCTGTGTGACGTGTAATGGTCTAACCATCATCATTTTCTTTTAATAGAACCCTGGAAATTTTTTTTTTTTATATGCGTAACTTTCATGCTAGAAAAGCTTAAGGGGGCGACATCTATCGACTTGTGGATAGTTTGATTACAGTGAATTATAATCCAATAATTTTTGATTCATAAAACTCGTTGCAACATAAAACCACGAGATGGCAGTGGGAAGAAGGCGTTCCCTCTTATAAATAAACATCACAGGATTGGGCCAGATCGACGAAAACGTTACCAATCAAACGAGCGTTTTACATAAACAATAATTAGTGGTGACAGGACAAAGGAAATATTAATTATTTATGTGAATCGAAAGGGTTCAGATCGACGGCCTATAATGTAAACATTTCACTAGAGGACGAATAGGGCGAGAGAGGTCGTGAACTTTAAAGAATACAATGGATAATGCAGAGATGAATAACCATTGAAAATGGAAGTAGGAAGTAAAAATAATACGCAAAATGTTAATTACAAATAAAAAACTACAAAGTGATGATTTATCTTGCACGGGGAAAGGTGTGTTTGCATTAGAATTTAGACAGAAAGACGTGTCATGTAAGGTTAAGCGGAAAAACAACGAATTAGAGAAAATAATTCAGAGAACAATAGCTTCAACAGATGAAAAAGGGAAGAAACAAGAATTATACAGTATGGAAACTTCGGCAAACTTAAGAGGCGATTTAGGCGGACTAATGTGAAATAGGAGTACAATTTTCTAATTTCAGGAACGTAGATAATTACAAGGGAGTGAAACTAGACTGATTTTAGGTGATAAAAGGTATTAATTGAGTAGATTCGGGACATCAGATATTATGAAAATGTAGATGAGAAATGTATCAATCAATTATAAAATTTAAACTGAAGGAATTCAATAGAAATATTGAGATATATGGACTACTACTTTGAATATAGTTCGATACATTTAGGTAAAATTTTGAGGTTGTCAATGACTAATGTAAACAAGGCGACAAGAATTGTTTATCCAAGCGACCAGATGAACATAAAACTCAGGTGATAAAGAGACAAACAAACAATTAAGGTTATACAGGGAAGATAGGAATGTTAGGAATATGAATTCTGTCAATGGTATGCGAGAGTCTGCCTACGCTACAAAGAATAGGGGTTACCACAAAATAAGACCTTGTTTTTCCAATAGTCTGAACCAAAAATCAGAACACAACGTAGACTCCGGAAAAGCTTGGGAAATTGACCACATTGGAGTGCAAAATTTTCCGCAAAAAATCATGAAAATCGGAAACACTCGAATGTTAGCATAGGGCTAGACGTTACACGCTGGCCAAGGAGGAGAAAAACCTCAAATTGAAAGGAAAACTACAAAGAGTTTTCCGATCACATTAGTTAGGAAAATTTAAGGCAGCAGTAGAGGAGTCACCTTAAATCGGTGGCGCGAACGGAAGTCTATTGCTAAATTAAATCATAAACGAAGGAAGGGCGGGCCATCACATCTTTAAAGCCCAGTGGGGGGGGGGGGTCCATCTCAGACGTTAATGTAAAAACAATCTAAAAAAGTAAAAAATCACACACATTTTTGAACGTATTATTTTTGTCGTCAAATTTAATTGATAGTTGATTCCAGACAAATCGCACTGGCAGTTAACCACTGTAGATACTCCCCCGCGGAGCAATTCCGAACTGCTGTATCGAATATAATTGTTAGTAATTAGTTTGTGAGTTTGCGAGCAATATTCCCACAGCCTCCCGCGCCGTCATCTCTCTGTGGACCATCCTAAAGTTTGGGCTACTTTTGTACTGGTGTTCCTATTTGGGGCGGTTTCGTGTTCATCTCCCGAGCGTTCATTAGGTAACGCTGGAAGCTTCAAAGTCAACAGTTAAATAATTGATAAATGAATGGATTGTTTGGAAGGGAATTGATTTCATATACTTCAATTGTATGTTATCTCCGCTCCGATGAAGGCAATGTACCCATGACAGTTTGTACTATTAATTTGCATGACCTGAATGGAAACTATTAGATTAATTTATTGAATACCTATTGTAATAACTCCGCGCATAACGTGTGTCAATGAGTTGTTTTTGAAAAAAAAAACTCCAATATTTTTGAATAATTAAAGCGTATTAAATGAAAAGACACTTTGTTTGAATCCACTTTTATTTTGGTATAAATACATCGACTAGTTTCAATTCGACTGAATCATCTTTAGGACTTGAAATATACTGCCTAGTCAATCCACAAAGTGTTTGGATATTGTAAAAAAAATTAACGTGTCAAAACAATATTTTTTATATTAACTCCGCACAGGAGTACCCGAGGAAAATTATATCCCAAAGGGATATGTCCCTATGTCATTTTTGGGGATGCTGTGTGGACTTCCACAGGGTATATATTTTTTCTAATTTATTTCATCCTTCAATTAGAAAATCACTTTTTGTCACCATTCTCAATTAAATGATAAAAAAATCTTTTGGTATATTCGTTTAATTAATTTTTGGTTTCGAAACATGTCGATATTTATTTATTAAATAGTGGTTTAAACCAAATATTTCTTATATCCTTAAGAGCTATTTCCCTCATCCTCTCCGTTCCCTTCTAAGGATACAATGTACACATACATGGATGAATAAAATAACTCGTAACCATTTTATTGAAAATGAGGCCACAAAGTAATTTTACTTTAATTGAAGAAGTGGAAATAATTCTTCATCGTTAAAATGTAATTAATTTATTTTATTAAAAAGGAAACATTATTATATACTATGAAAAAAGATTACACACTCGTATCACTAGAAATGCCAACAAAGATTTACTCCAAATTCCTGTAATTCATACTACTTTTGGGCAACGGAATTTTAGGTACTTTGCGACAAGAATTTACAACATTCTTCCGGTTAGCATAAAAAAATCTGATTCACAAAAAATATTCAAACACACTGTAAAAAAATGGATTAAAAGTAATGATAGAGCATTTACCGGTGCACTCACCCAAATTCGTAATTATTGATTTAACGATTTACGAAGCATATCTTAATACAAGTATATATATATTCATAGGTATTTTAAAACTATAAGATAATTTGCAAAATTACTGCCTAAACACAGGCTAGCCTAGTGAGGCGGGTTATGTGAAACTTCAACTACAACTGTTATTATATTATTTTCTATTTTACTTTATAAATCACTGTACACTTACATTATTATATTATACATATCTTTTAGTTATAGTTAAATTTAATTACAATAAAGTTATTATTATTGTTATTATTATACGTACATTATTTCTAAGTAACATTTTTTTACACGATAGATATTACATTTCATGACACGTTTAAGTTTTCTTCATAGATTATACAATTTTAAAATAAAAGTTCATTAAAGTAAGAATAATATTAGAAAAAATAAATGTGACAACAGTAATAAATAAATTTCTTATAACATTATATCATAAATAAAAAAATAATTTTTTTTAAAAATTGCATTAAAATATATAATAAATGACAACTCGATGTTCTGAAACAAAGCGGGACTAAGAATTTCAAACCCGACATTGTAACCATAATAATTTGTCTTGGTGGCCTCTCGCGACGGGTTGGGGTTGCCATGATAGCTCAGTAATTTAGAGTAGAATCCGGCATCGTTTGACTTAATAATATGTTTTATTAGAAAAATAGTATTCTTTTAAGTTTAATCTTATAACGCTCTAGCGAATCATACATAAATATTATTCAGGTATCGTGTAATTTCATAAATCACATCTTGCTCCCAGTGTGAGTAAGACCACACTTAGCATACATTAGACCCAGATATACAAGAAATTATTATTTGTTCTGGACAAACTAGAATTATTTTTTTATGTGGTTACCGCACAAGAGTCCCACCTGCTCCCAACCGTCTTGATCCAGTGAGACCATGGCATCCTCTATTGGGGTATGCTATGAGGTTGAAGGTAGTGGAGAGGGGAAGGAGGTGGAGGAAAGGCAGGTGGTATTCAAATCTGGTCACCAAACACGGCTAAAGCCATTTCAAGCGACGTTTCGGTTCTGAAAGGTGGTCTTTTTCCAGGGCCATAGTAAAAGTATTTACCGCTCAGGAACGTGCAGCAAATATATTATATGTCATTTAAATGAATAAATTGTGAAATAACACGAATTAATCAAATAAAATTTACTTGCGCACGCCGGGATTTGAACCCGTGACCTTCGGATTCGTAGTCGAGAGCCTTACCCCTCGACCATGGAGGCCGTCAAATGGCCGTTTGATTCTATGATTGCATATTATGTTTGATGCTTTTATACGTAGATATAATGTTTGTGTTTCTGATATATATATATATATATTTTTTTTTTTTTTTGTATTTATTGGGCATTAACTATGTCAAAATCTAAACATTTTGTTTTCGAAGAGCTTTAATTCAAAATTTGCATTAAAATTTGTTACTTAAGGGGAATGGCTGCGCTTCCTGTTTCATACATAACTTAATTTTGAATTTGTGGCCAAAATACCAATCCAAACTGAATCATATATTTTTTTAAATTAAATGTATTAGTAAATATCTTGCACGGGTGAGAAGTATTTTATTTATTTTTGTTTGAAATTATGAAAAAAAATCATGATTTTAGAGGCAACTAAGAAAATTATTTGCGGGTTTATTGTATTTAAAAAAAAACGTATTTGATACATGAATATGGTTACGTATATAAAAATAGAACATAAAAAAAGAAGGTTTTTCGGGTCGATATATTAAATTATGTTCGGCAAATTTGTGTTCCAACGTAAATTTGTCGTTTTTAATTTAATGTAAAGTCCACCATGATGTTTCTTAAATATTAAAAAAAAAAAATTATTATATTTTCAAAGAAGACGGGGTAAAACTTTTTTTTAAATCACAGTTTGCCCCCAAATAATTGTTAAAGGTGTCTCTAAAATCGCGAAAAATCAATTCCTTTAATATTTCACAATTTATTAATTTAAAATAAGATCTAGTATATTTTCGGCACGTTCCAGAGTGGTGAATACTGTCAGTATCGCCCTGGTGGAAGACCATCATTCAGAATCGAAACGCGGCTTGAAATGGTTTTAGCAGGGTTTGGTTACCAGATCTGAATTCCCAAGTACTTCCGCACCTCTCTTCTTCCTCATCTCCTTCCTATCCTCAATAGTTTCAGCCTCACAACATACCCCAATTGGGGATGCCATAGTTTCACTGGATCCAGACGGTTAGGAGCAGTTGGGAGGCTCGTGTGGTATTACATAAAAAAAAATTAAACCAATTATTCAAAGTGTTTTTATTACAATATTATAAAAGTGCTAATTTATTCTTGAGATAATATCTAAAAAAATTTTTAAATATTTTACAAAAAAATACCACAGAACAAAAATAAAGCGGTTCAACATAATATAAAATAAATTCACTCTGTCAAATGTTTCCCTATAAAACGTGATGAAGTTAAGAAAATGACATTTCAGAATAGTTTGCGGTCAGATGACAACTCTGAACGACACAAATGATTGATGATTCTACTCCATGAGTAAGGTTAACTCTTTTAAACTGCCAAGGTTTGAATGCACCGGAAATCGTCGCTTCGTATTGGCCTGTCTAAAGGACATTTTAAATGACTGGTTAATTCGGTGGCATAAACCGATCCATCTTGTCTCTTCCACTGAATAATTTATTTCAAATTTCCCCCAGACAGGAACCTCGTATAGCTTTCACCGATGACGTTTTTATTCCCGGACGAGAAAGGGACAGACAATGGTCTTGCCGTATACGGGGTGTATTGTTATGCGGGTACTTGCTAGAAATCTATGTATTAATAGTCTAATTTAAACGGCGGAGTTATTTTTATTATAATTTCAATTTTGACACTCTTTCCCGCTCTGCAGTGGGGTCAATCATTCGTGAACTGCATTTGGTGAAACGCTGACTACTTTAAACCAAAACCACCTAAATCTCAAGGCCCGGAAACTGAATCAAATCATAAAAACTTCTATGAGATACTCCAAAAAAGTATTTTTTTATATTTGCTTTTATTCAATAAATGTTTAAATACGCTTTATTAAATTATAATTAATGTAAAAATGTATTTTTTTTTATTTCGGAGGTTCTCATAGATGTAAAGATACTGATTTGATTCAAAGTCCAGGCCTCAGATCTAGGTGGTTTTGATATATTTATGTTCCAATCTACATAAGACATTTTTATAAATAGAACAAATATAAAAAAGTGAGTTATTTGAATACAATCAAGTAGGTACCTACCTGCCTATATTTATTATACCAAAGTACCTAGGTACTTATAGCATGGCATTTAATTGCAGATATTTATTATCTGCAAAACGTCATTATTATGGCAACACAAAGCTACTCACTTCATCTTTGTAATAATTTGTTCTTTCAGAGCAATTTAGTGTAGTACCTATCAGTGCTATAAGCAGTTTGACAACGTTGCGCCTGAACCTAGAATTCCTAGTATTCATGAACATCTTCAAGAAATCTCTACGAATTGAGGGCTTCATTATTTATAGAGAGGTTGGCACTTAAAATTTGATTCACCAATGTCACTGGCAGTGTGACCGTTTTTCGTTTTTAGACCAACCTACTTCTAGACCGCCACAGAGGTGGGGTTCGAGTTGAGACAGTGACTAGATAATTCAATGCACATACGAATCGGAACACCTTTTAAAAGTAATGTAAGGTCATTAAAAATACGAAAAAAAACTATAATGAAAACCTAATCAAACCTATCCTAACTAGCTTTAATTTTTTTTTTAAATAGTGACATCTGTTGGTGTATTTTTTAACTTGATTAAACCCACATATATTATGAACAATGCTCTCTATTAGACCACCTGTACAGCAAATAATGGCAGTCCCTTGACTTGAAGACGGACCTCTCTGCCTGACACCGGAGTACTTTACAATTCCTGACCAAGGTAAAGTAGAGTTCTACTACACCATTTAGAGTAGTGCCATCTGTTGATGTATTATTTAACGTGATTAAATCCAGATATATTATATATTTAAGAGTATTTATTAATGGACATCTTAAATTTGTTGGGGTCCTTACTTCGTTCTGACACAATAACTTTTGTACCAAGTTTCTTCTATAGTAGTGCTTGAATGTCCGTCTTTTTCTGTTTCGTTGAGACTTGTTCATATTATCTTCTTCATTGATTAAATATTACATTATGGTTTTTAAGCTTCAATAAGTTATTCCAATAAATTGTTAATGAATAATTCTCTCTGTTAGACCACCCTGTATAGCAAATAAAGGCAGTCCCGAGACTTGAAGATGAACCTCTCCGCCTGTACCGCTGTACTAGTTTACGGTAGAGTACCGGCAGCGGCCACAATGAGATACCCTCGTTTGGGTGTCAGTCCGTCGACAATAGAACAAACAGGCGACTGTGATGGAAGAGATTCCTCGTGACAGCGGTCCGGAATGTCCCCCTCCCCCTTTGTAAGATACGATATCATGGCAATACTATTCTGAAGACGATACCAAACAAACATACAAACTGGCGTTAAAAATCAAGCGCTGGAATTAATACCTCTCCACCTTCCCTTTCCCCATCTCCTTCTCCTCCCCGATACCATTAGTCTCACAACATACCCTCATTGGGGTATGCCATAGTCTTACTGTCTCTAGATGGTTGGTAGCAGTTGTGACTCTTTTGTGGTATTCACATTAAAAAAATAGTAGTTATGATATTATATTATATTGAAACATGCATACGTACATAAAACTATACACGGTGTCCAGAAACTAGTGGTACAAGTGGGATACTTGTGAATCTATATTATATTTGTAATCGATTTTATGGTACATTTTTTTGTTTGAGCATTCCTTTCTATTAAATTGAATCCAAAGTTGGAATTTTTATTTAAAAAAAAAAAAAGTTTTGACGATTTTTAACAGCTGTTTATTGTCTTTTAAAATACTTCAAAGCTTAGACCCTACTCCAATAGCTTCTTAACGTGAAAAAGAAGAAAAAAATTGACAAATTTCGTTTATTCGAAAAAAATTATGTTTTTTGGGTTGTCTATGTGATGTAAATTCGCCAGCTTCCCGCTTGTAACACTAGTTTCCGGACATCGTGAATAGTTTTTTGCCTTGGTAAAATATGAGTGTATTAAATATTGCATGTATTTAAGAAAACAGGTATCCATCTCATTACAAAATATTGTATCGACTTATGAAAATATGAAAAGGCTTGATTCGAAATTTAGTTTTCTCTTATAAAACAATTTTAAAATTTAGTTTTCTCTTATAAAACAATTTTAAAATTTAGTTTTCTCTTATAAAACAATTTTAAAATTTAGTTTTTTCTTATAAAACAGTTTTAAAATTTAGTTTTCTCTTATAAAACAAATTTAAAATTTAGTTTTCTCTTATAAAACAATTTTAAAATTTAGTTTTCTCTTATAAAACAGTTTTAAAATTTAGTTTTCTCTTATAAAACAATTTTAAAAAATTATTATAACAATCAATTAAATAATACCAAGAAAAAATACCCTCCTAGAACTTCCTCTCCTTCATTTTCTAGAAAAAACCCTCCACATAGCATTCCCCAAAGATGACATAGGCCCTGAAGAAAAGTATTTTTTATCGGGGTCTCCCATGTGGAATTAACGTAAAAAATAAAAATATAATTTACTCTTTCATTATTTGAAAAATATTTTGTGGCACAATTTTTGTATAAATAAGAATCGAACGCTTTGTTTTAATCACTGTTTATAAATAGTTCCAGATAATACTACATTAACAGAACAGATAATAGAAACTAGAGGTACCTTCCATGTAGATTTAAATGGAGGCCGGTGTGCTTTTGACTTAGTACCTTTTGGTTCTAGCCCCGAGATATCCAATGAAAATACAGCTCTCTATCTCTCTCACACTGCCCGTATTATACATTGCCATTCCATTTCATAGAAATCAAATGATTGTGAAATATTTTTTGGTATTGAAAATGGCCCAAATGGACATACTTTTGTATTACGAAACATGCCCTCATTGCATTTATTTTTCTATTTTTAATTTGATACCATACAAGAGTCTCAACTGCTGCTAATCGTCTGGAGCAAGTGAGACTATGGCATCCTCAATTGGGGTGTGTTGGGAGGCTCAAAGTATTAAGGAGGAGAAGGAGATGATGAGGAGGAAGATGGTGAAGTGCCTGGCTGTTTAGATCTGCTCACCAAACGCGGCTAAAGCCATTTCAAGCAATGTTTCTATTCTGAATGGCGATACTGACGGTATCTAGCACTTTGGAACGTGCCACAATTAATAAATGTTTTAATTGAATAATATGTGAAATAAAACAATTTAGTCTTATAAAAATTACTTGCGCACGACGTGATTTGAACCCGTGGCCTCTGGATTCGAAACCAAGAATCGTAACCACTCATCCACGGAAACCGTCGATTTCTTGTTAATTTAATCTTATAATTCTCTAATAGAAATATATATATATGCTTGATTATAGAAATATATCGACTTATTTCAATATTAATCCGAAATGTTTCGAGCCAAAAACATAATCCGAAAATAATATACACCAACTGGCGAGCATTGAAAAAGTGATGGTCAAAATGATTATTTTATTTTGCGTTTCCTTCGATTATACAAAATACAATAATCAAACAATCTGATGAGAACACAGTATCATTCTCGCAACAAAATAAGGAACTCCGGTGAAAAATGTTATGTCTTATAACAAATTATATTTGTATGGATCAACAAACGCTGTTTAGACTTTTATACACTTAAACGTTCTATGATTGGTTGGTAGGTTCTGATAGAACTTAAACGACTCCCTCACGGGTCGGTTGAGCGATTTGTGAGTATACAAATTATTTGAAAGTGTTCATTTTTTAATTTCTTGCAGATCATTTATTTTTATTTTTTCTTTTGTTTTAGTTATATTTTTTGGCTGGTTTTTGTTTTTGTTTTGTATTATTTAAATTAAATTTAATGTAAACAAATTTAAGAGGGTTTAGAATGCCGAAATAGCTCTTATAATAATAATTTTTTTTAAATATATGCAGAACATAATAATAACGTTATTAAATTTGATTTACATTAATTTAAAAAAATAATTAAATGTTGTTCTACGAATTAAACACAAAAACAATTGATATATTAAATTTATTGTTTTCATACCGGCCCGTATTGGAGTTGCCTTGTACGTGCGTATGACGTCACGGGTAACCTTGACAGATTTAGAACGTTTTGGTAGACTCTGAAATATGAAAATGAAATATGAACCACATTTATAGATAAATAATTAAAAAAAAATCGGTATTTATTATAGAAGGTAAATATATATAATACCGGCCTGTATTGGAGATGCCTTGTACGTGCGTATGACGTCACGGGTAACCTTGACAGATTTAGAGCGTTTTGGCAGACTCTGAAATATGAAAATGAAATATGAACCACATTTATAGATAAATAATTTTTTTTAAAATCGGTATCTATTATAGAAGGTAAATATATATAATACCGGCCGGTATTGGAGATGCCTTGTACGTGCGTATGACATCACGGGAAACCTTGACAGATTTAGAGCGTTTTGGCAGACTCTGAAATATGAACCACATTTGTAGATAAATAATTTAAAAAAATCGGTATCTATTATAGAAGGTAAATATACATAATATTTTTTAACCTACTGGAACTCATTATTATTGATGCCATAGTTTCACTGGATCCGGAAGGTTGGGAGCAGTTTGTACTCTTGTCCTTTTAAAAATAAGAGGAAAAAATGATGACGATGATGATGATGGCGATGATGAATATTCAGGTGTGTATTTTAAAGCCCACTTTATCCGCCAGAGCCAAGTTCAGAATAAGGGCTGAGAGACAACCATAGATATAAAGGAGACACTCGTGAAAAATAAACTGGTTAGAAAATGAACGCGTTCCTTTGTTTATAACTTTTTATTCCCATTTTGGCGAGGAAGGGATTGTTTCTTTAATCTTATTCTTTTTACCATGATTCGGTGTGTTATTCACTTCCCCTTTGTGTTTTTTTTTATATTTGGGCTTAAATAACGTGAATGGGTAAGTATAATGTTGATACTTAAAGTTAATTCACTTAGAAATAAAAGTAAACAAAAACATTTATTTTTGTAGCCCAACGCATGAATTTTTAAAAATAGGAGTCTTTAACGACATACTTTTGAGGATACAACGAAAAGTGGCCAAGTTAAAGCCATTGTTTTTTGGTCGATTGATATTGAAGAATTTTTGCATAGATACAAGCACCTAAATTCCATCTTATATCCTCCATTACCTTAGTGAGCGGGCTTAAATATATATCAGCAAGCGCCACCAGCACATTAAACACAATTTACAATTATTTGAAATAAAAATAAATAAAAGCCCCACAGTAGCAATAGGCAGCCCGCTCACTGGGTAGAGAAGACTATCTCCAGATTTATGCACCTCTAACCACAGTTGACACAGGAAGAGGCAGAAATGTTCCCTGGCACTGTACACAAAAATTTTACAATACGATATATAGATACAAGCAATAAGTTTAAAATAATTTATTATAGATTATTAAGCAAGTTTGGATATTTTTTTAATAAACCTTATTTAATTTTTTTTGGAATTCATTATTGAAGCTTGCAAACCTCATTGCAATATATATACGAGTATATATTAATCTTTGAAGATAATATTAAAAATATTTCATTTGTAATATGAAACAGAAAAGACACAAAAATAAAGATTCGAGCCCCGGACCTCTCGGTCTCAACGGGACCAGCGCTCTTATCCGCTGAGCTAATGCCACCCCATTTCTCTCCGTCATTTTTATCGATATCGCGCTTCAATTTTATAATTGTTAACATGATCTTCAATTAATTTTTTTTATATGTAACTACCTCAAAAATATAATATAAATAAGTTAATTTTTAATAGAAAAGTTCGGCTAATTTCTGGACGAAATGTATTTTTCCGTAAATTTGGTAAGGAACTTGCACGCTCATTTATTCAGTTGGCCACAATACTCAGCGGAAGATAACAAAGGAGCAATTTTAAAATATTCAATGGATTACTACATACAGCCTACCTTTGGTCGTAGAGCCTGGTGAGTAGAATGCTGGACTGAGAGTCGGGCGGACGAAGGTCAATAATACCCACGTACAACGTCCCTACGTTTTTCGTCTGACGATACACCCAAATTGGGGATGCCGTAGTCTCACTGGTTTCGGGCAGTTGGGACTCTTTTGCGGCCACATAAAAAATTATTTGAATTCAAGCTATGTTGAATAAATCTAAGGGCCTTAGAAAAATGGTTTAAACGGTGATAATGGCCTTTAATAGAAAAACTTTGACTTTATGCCGGTGGTTTTCAAACTTTTTCGATTCGCGGCGCCCGACTTTTTCTAAATCCAAAATTTCCAAAGGCTTCTGTGTCAATTTATAAAAGCCCTCTTTACGAAATAGCAGCAACCAATGATGTTTTGGTAGGATCATTATATAAAATAAATACAACTAATTTTAGATTAGAAAAAAAAGTATTATTGAAAAGAGCATAATATGAAACAGAAGAGACATGAAATTAAAGAAAATACGGTCCTGACTGCGACATGAACTAGGAACTCACAATTCTGAGTTCGAGTCTCAGTCGCGACCGTATCTATTTTTTTTGTTTGATTATACGACCATCTGAGCTTTTACATGGATTTTAGAAAACAATATAAAGAGCTAACACAAATTATAACTACTTAGAAATTTTAAACCATAAAGTATATTTAATTTCAATAAATAATATTACAGTGAAACAAACGTAAGGCTTCAATAAGTTTGTTCTATATTTAATATTTTAATTCTAGAGTACAGCTGAAAACCAGCCGCACTCCGAGCTCCGGAATGTACAGCTGGGCAGTGACCCTTTTGTCAATTGCTAAAATTACATAATATGTAAAAATAAAACAGTATTGCAAATTGAATTAAAATGTATTCAATTTCAAAATTTAAAAAAAAAAATTTGACAAGTAAATGTTTTTATTTATTTATTACAAAGAAAAAAAAATTCAACTAAAACATTTTTTTTTATATGAATACCGCACAAGAGTCCCAACTGCTCCCAAGCGTCTGGAGCCAGTGAGACTATGGCATCCCCAATTGGGGAATGTTATGAGGCTGAAGGTATTGGGGTGGTGAAGGAGAAGGGGAAGAGGAAGGTTGGGAAATACCTGGTTATTCAGATCTAGTCACTAAACACGGTTAAAATCTATTTCAAGCAGCGTTTCAATTCTGAATGGTGGTCGTTCACCAGGACGATTCTGACAGTATTTACCTCTCTGGAACGTACCGCAAATATACGAGTACTATATATTATTTTAAATTAATAAATTGTGAAATAACACAATTTAATCAAATAAAATTTTGAACCGGCGACTTCAGGATTCGTAGCCGAGGATCGTAACCACTCAACCACGGAGACCGTAAAGTATCTTACAAAATCAATAAAAGATCGATTGGTCGATCGATCGAGCAGTTCAAATCGCCAGGTTCCTTCACTAGGTCACTGAACACGGATAAAATCCATTTCAAGCAACGTTTCAATTCTGAATGGTGGTCTTTCACCAGAATGATACTGAGAGTATCTTCCACTGTGGAATATAATAGTTACTATAATGAAAATTGGTCGCGGCTCACTAGGACGACGCGGCGCAAACTTTGGGAACCACCGCCCTATGAGAATCTGAGTATATTATTTTGTTTCCACTAACTAAAACTTTACTTAATTTATTGAAGTACTGTCCTAGCGCTGGATTGACAAGTCATGATTTAAAATGCGATACAGCCCGGTCCAAAATAAATCATTTCTCCTTTGGAAAGTTCAATTTCTCCGCGAACAATTATTATTGCGAATTTTCATTTAGTTTTGTATTCGGGCTGATCTCGCGCAGGGGCGGGGGCGGGGGAGGGCATATTCCTCGGCGATATTAAAGCTCTGATATCGTGTTACAGACGATCTCAGTGAATTTCTCTCCAAGAAAATCTTCCTCAGGATGCCAGGGATGCAGGAACGAACTGGATAAGACTTCAGTGAAAAAGTTTATGACGAATATTTGTAAAAAATATGACAGAAAAAAAACGATAAATTGCTTTTTGATAGTTTGATTCACGGGGCTTAAAATTCAAAATATTGCCATACGTTTGTAGTTAAGGTACTTATATATCAATATAAAAATATTTATTTAAGAACCTTAAATCCTTAAAACAGAAATATTTAAAAATAATCTTAATAATTTATTTTCAGCAGGTAAAAACATTTATTTAAACAGCTAGAAATCATATAATCCGAGGTTCTTTGTCCATATTGATTTGTATACTCAGGAACTATTAATGCTTCCTTAAAATTAAGGTGGGTATTTTAAGTGTACTCTAGTATATTTATATAATATTATTCTACTCGGGATTTTTTTTTTTGGAATAAAGTTATTAAGTTGTGAATTCTTGCTTGTCGTTTGGATACCATGATTGTTTTGACAAGAAAAGTAATGCCTTGTGACAACTATTACTATCTCTAAAGAAATAAACAATTTGAAAGTTTTGTTTCATTCCAAACATTTATTTTTTCAAAATAATAAAGTAATAAAGTTCTTCAAAAAGGTACCTATTTGCGTTTTCCATTTTGAAAATATTCTACCCAAATAAACCTTCTTTTGAATGTGTAATCTGTGGCTAACCAGAGTGGTATATCTATGAGCTAACCGCAATACAACATGGCAGGTTCAATGTTTCTCATACTAATTTTAAAACGTTATAGCAACAGTTTTATATATTGGATTTCATTCCAACTACTGTCTAAACCTTCCCGGTGCTAAAAAGAACAAACTGTGCTGTTTGCAGCGAAACCGGTCAAGAAAATCGAGGACACACAGATAAAAACATTAATTTTTATATAGAAGAAAGGTTATTAATGCGCTGAAATATATTTTTTTATCACAGAATTGCTCTTACTGAAAGAATTATTTGACCCTGGTAAAACTATGCATATATTTTTGTATCACAGAATTGCTCTTACTGAAAGAATTATTTGACCCTGGAAAAACTATGCATATATTTTTGTATCACAGAATTGCTCTTACTGAAGAATTATTTGACCCTGGTAAAACTATGCATATAATTTTGTATCACAGAATTGCTCTTACTGAAAGAATTATGTGACCCTGGTAAAACTATGCAAGGTAATGGTTTTTTCGTGATAATTTTTTAGGGTTACTATTATTGTCGTATTACGCGTCATACTCCTTCAATTAATATTTCAGAGAGCCTCGCAGTGTGCAAAAAGTATTGATGTTTCATATCACATTTGATGACCATCGAATCAAATTGACAATCTGCACTATTTTGAATTTTTGAATTTCGAACGGTCTCCGAACACCGATTCTCGACTCGTTTAAGCTTTTCTGAAAGAGATTTCTGAATTCTTCTGTCTATCTATAGGCTGTATAAATATTGTAATAAAGGGTGTCCCGGGTGGTGTTTGTTTATTTTTTTTTGTTGTATACAAATCTATAGTTTCATTCAGAGTGTGATAAATTTTTGCACACACGACCTTCAAAACGAGAGGAAGGTTACAGTATTTATGAGATCTTGAAAAACCAACAATATCCCCTTTCCCACCCCTTAAAGCAGAATTTTGGTATTTCTTGAAGGAATGTTGCACACTTGACGTTCAAAATAAGAGGAAAACTGTAGCTACAGGGGTATGAGTGGGGGTGGGGGGTGGATATAATACACCACAACCTCAAAACGTTCTTCCAACCATTTATAAACCCGGATAAGCCGGGTACTTGAACTTATATACTATAAAGCTCCATTTAAATTTTTTTTGCATAATTTTTGTTTAATTTCTTCCGTTGTTCGATGAAGTACCAGAAAAGAAAATATTTTTAATGAATATAAAACAATAAATTTGTTTATAACCACGAGAATTTTATTTAATTTTATTACGACCGACCGGCTTCGCTCAACATAAGCATCTTCAGGGTACAAAAATTAAACTGAAAAAAAAAGGTCGGTCGTAATAAAATAAAATAAAATTCTCGTGGTTATAAACAAAGTTATTGTTTTATTTTCATTAAATATTTCTAACCACAAAGTGACTGTTTTATATCAAAATATCAAAAAAAAAATATATATATATATATATTTTTAAGTTTTTACATTGATTCTTTTATATGTTTTTTTTTGCAGGAATCGAAGCCGCAACCGTCAGACCCGAAGACAAACGCGATGATGATTATTCTTCACAAATGAAACAAGGAAATCAAAGTGAGCTGCAGGTCAGAATTACAAATTTTGTTGTGCTGCGTAAATCATTACAATATTTTAGCAAATTACCTAAATGCTAAACGCAACGCGTACCTCCATCGTTTTACCTCGACAGCGCCGGATTATTAAGAGGAACATTTAGTATGCTGTTTTGTTTCTTGCACGTTTATTTCGTGTGATTTCTCGAATGTTCTCATATTGTGGTTTGACGGAATAATACAGTTGCACTCATCATTGCGGTTTTTCAAAAAACATTTGCTGTTTTAAAATGATAGCTGTTTCGCTTTTCTTTGTCACTTTCAAACGGTAGACAATGTGCTATTAAATATTAAATGTGATATTAATAGCTGAGTTTACAAATGCCCAGTCTCCCAGCACTACGTAAGTAACATTTTCCGCTTGTAATGTTGGAAGTAGACGGAATTAAAATATTGTCGTGTTATTCATAAACTTGCAATGGTTATATGTCGATACTATAAAGGCGTGAATTTCGCGTAACAAATTTCACTGCCAGAATTACACAAGGACGAAATTACAAATGAACGAAATTACACGTAGACGAAATTACATCTTTAATTTATGTTAAATCAACTGAAATTACAAACGTCTAAATAGCTTTTTTATAAGTTAATATTTTTAAGGGTCTGTGTGCCAAATAAATTTCAGGCGGATTGTCTCAGACCTTATTCTATTGAAAAAAAAAATGGTATTCACCAGAAATACACGACAAAATGCTACCCCTTCTGGGTCAATTTTAAAACAAACTGTAAATCAGCTCCATAATTTCAGTAAAACCTATATAATAAATACGTTAAAAAAATTTGTATTTCGATATTTTTATATTTTGTTTAATATTTTGTACTGGTTACATATTTTACATACAATTTTGTTTTTCAAGATGTGCGTTTTTCTGTAATTTCACATGTGTTTAACTCATGCTTTGTAACTTGTTTTATCTATCAATTCATTGTTCTTGCCGTACCATTGTTACTACGACAAATGGTCGACACAACTTTACTGTACTATATAATTTTCATAAGAAAAAAACGAAACCAATTGTTATCGCATATCTCTTCACGTGTTATTTATTTTTTCCATGTGTAATTCTGGCAGTGTGTAATTGCTGTAATTGAAAATCACGCATATGTAATTTCGTCCCGACACCCCTTATAGTGTGACCATTTTTATTAAAGCAGAACATAAAATTTCGTTGTTGAATGAAGCGATCAACTTTACAAAGCACATTTTTCATGCGATACCATATTGGAGGTGTCTGAAACCAATGGGACTATTACAACAACGTTGGAGAACATAGTGGGAAAGAAGGGATAATAATTGTTGAGATGTATCTAACTATTCAGATTTGGTTACTCTGCATAGTTAAAGGCATTTCAAGCCGCATCACCATTTTGAAGGGCAATATTTCAGCTGTATTTTCAGTCAAACGATGGTAAGAATATCTTCTTTTCTGTAACGAGTTTGAGAGAATGTTTAAGAACCCATATAAATCTACGTTTCCTTAATATATCACCTGCCCGTGGCTTTCAAATTCCTCGTAAGGTGAAAAAGCTGTTAAAGCTGGTAAGCGGGTTGTCATAAAATATGAGGTCCTTCCAAATCTAGATAAATAATAAATGTATAATATTTTCATGTGAAAATAAAATTGTAAGCTCGCAAACGTATTATGTTTCGATAGACGACCTGCCGTAATATCATTTCATTGGTGATAAAAGTCACTATGTGTCATAAAGCTAGTATGGAACTTAATAAATTTGGCAGCCACCTCTGGTCGGGAACCTCAAAATATCTGAAAAAAATTCTTGACTCTGTTCAGAAACGGGCGGTCCGTTTGATAGATTCGCCTACCTTAACAAACGCATTGTAATCTTTGAAGAACAGACGTCAGGTGGGAATGCTGTCCTTGTTTTGCCGGTATTTTAATGGAAGATCCTCTGAGGAACTAGCGTCATTGATCCCTTCGGAACCAGTGCATGGTCTGGAAACACCCCAAACGCGCGCCCAACCTTTGCACACGGTTGACATTTGTCACAAGAGAATGGGTCGCTTCTACGACTCGTTCTTATGTTCAACAGCTAGGCTGTGGAATGATCTACTGGCTTCTGTGTTTCTTCCCTCCTACAACATGGGTCTCTTCAAACCCGAGTTCACTCGTTCCTATCCTCTAAAATACCCTTCACAAAGCGTCCCCAAAAATGATACAGGGCTTGAGGGAAATTATTTCCCTTAGAGCCTCCTGTGTGGAATTACTGTAAAAAAGGGGTTTTACTTCTAAGGGGGCAATTTATTAATAAGTAGTGTTTAAGATACTTCATAATCCATATCTTAATACTTTTTTTGAAAATAGTATTAAGATATGGATATTAATATATTAAGAGTGTGAGTAAATACTGCCAAAAAGATATCAGTAAATTTGTAAGAAATACATATAAATGTGAATAAGATGGTGCATATTTTATTAGGAGACCCACTAATTAAGTTATTTTCAAACTTAAGAGAAATAAATAATCACAAATAATGCTTGGATGAACAATAACAGAGGTAATTCCCACTGCCTTCCGGTAGAGGAACCAAAATATTTGAATTATTTAATGAGATTTTTGATCAACGGGGACGATTTTAGATTCTATCCAAAATAAAGAAAGGTTAAGGGTTTGATGGATGATCGTGAGGGCCCTCTCCCGGGGGAAAATCCGGTTTTAATGATGAATTCATTGTCCGCTTTAATTTACTTTTCCAGTCAACCGAGTGGGTTATATTTATGGAAAGGGCCTTGATAATTCTAAACTCGGCCCTGGTTCATAGCCATCTCTCTCACAACCCGGAGATAGAAACACGAACCAGAGAACGCTCTCTGGAGTTAATGAAAAATAATATCCTGTATTGGCGCGGTGGGACAGTGGCTCCCTTAGCGCTCGTTCTGTCTCTCGGAATGGGTTCTATCCCACTTCTACTACTACAGCACAAGTCTCCCGTATACGGCACACATATTATTATTGTGTTCCTAAAACCTCGTGTCGGTTAGCACAACAGATTTATAGACGGTACTCGCTTAAACATTGTGTCAAAAGCTTTTCTTCTACTTTGAAGTTCGGAACGATTAGATTAAGATAAAAAGTTTACCTCGCTCTTTTGAGTTTGAGTATGTTCTACACATTTGAGAGCACTCTTTATGCCGCTGAAACTTTCAGAGAGAACGTGTGGCGGCAAAATTATATTATGTGTAACACAAGGATAAAATGATCTTTAATACACTTCGGAGATGTGTTTTTGTCTAAAAACTCGCGAACGGAACTCGAAACTAGCGATATCAAATTTTTTAGAATCATATGAATACTGTAAATTGTGAAGTACACAAAACTTTATTCAGCGCAAAACGTCATTTTCATTCAATTGAAGTTTTCGTTGAAATGAACATTATTCATTCAATTAATTATTTATTTAAACGGGTGATGTATGCGTATTCGTGATATATTTTATTGTTATATTTTTGTTTATTTTTTTATGTATTTTAGACTGTGTTTATTTTCCACACACATTAACAGTAATAAATATACAAAAATACATTTCAACATAAAAGCCAATCATGAACAGGGTGCTATTATTTTCTTTACTAATTTAATTTATTTATTTACTTTGTTTATTTAAATCACCACTCCCACTCCCACTACCCTCACCTAATAATCTTACAGTATTAATGTCCTAGAGTCCTATGTTAATCGCCGTGTAGAGGCGAATAGTAGAAATCGTAATTTCTCAAAATACGCAAAAGCATCTGAAATTCAATTCGTACCACGATGAATATACTATGCCCTTTTTGCGTGTGTTCAAAACTGTTCTGTTTTGTCAGAGTGTGGGTGTGCAATGTCAAAAAAACAGCAAAAACCCGCGGCAGCTGGTTTTAATCTGATACTGTCTGGTTATCTCTCTACTAAGTTAGTTTTACGCTAGTGAATGACAAGGATATATCGAAACAGGTAGCAAAGTAATAAAATTAAGTAACAAATTTACATAATGGATAAAACTCTTCAAAACAAAAGAACAACTTTGTTTAAACCACTGTTTTTATATATGTAAGTATATACATGTTTCAGAACAAAGCTCCCCTTATCAGGATAAACAATATGGTAAAATAATGACAAGTATAGACAAAGAATAAGCAAATAGACAAATTACAGACACAAAAATTAATAACACGTGATGAAAGTAGGTAAGAATTAATTAAAAATGCATAAATAATTGAAAAAAAAAACAATTAAATAATAAATTTTATTTAGAAATTTAAAAAACGGTAAATAAAATATTAAAATTTGTATTAATGATAATATAGGGATTTTTATTATTTTATTTTTTTATTATTAAAACGGCCAGAGGGCTTTTAAATCACATAAGAAAAATAAAAAAATAGAAAACATGCACAAAAGTTAAATTAACGTTGAAAAAAGTTAAGTTTCGCTTGAAAAGCTACGATAAAAGTTAAGTTACACTTGAAAAAATAAAAATGAAAAAACTGTATAGTTAACTATCTAACCATCACGCCGTTTCTCCACAGGGGTAGGCAGAGAGGATGGACTGCAAAACAACTCGATCTCGTAATACACTTCTTGCTTCATTCACATACATACAACGTCTCATACAATCTTCTCTTATTCCAACTTCTGACATGACCCGACTCGAGTATTTGATTCACTTGATCGTGCCATGTCTTCCTCGGACGTCCCCGGCTTCTTCATCCATTCACATTCGCGTCATGCTTTATTTTTACTCTCCTATCTTCGTTCATTCGCTCTGCATGCCCAAACCATCTAAGCGTCCTTTCTTAATCTTGCTCTTTACGCATGCATCAGCCTTGCATTCTTTACGAATCTCAACACTTTTCACACAATCATACATGGTTTTACCTCACATCCGTCTAAGAGATCTCATCTAAACAGCATTCAGTCTACTTTCATCCTTCCTCTGCCAGTTCCATGCCTCACTGCCATACATCAGGGTTGGTATCAGTACTCCATTGTGGACTGCTAGTTTCGCTTCTTTGGACAACTTTTTGTTTACGCCAACCGCGTTCAGTCCTCCGTTAATGGCGTTTCCTGCATTCCCCCCTTCTTTCAATATCCCTATCAGTCTTTCCATCTCTCCTAAACATACTTCCCAAATACACGACCTGCTCCAGGTATTCATCATTCACAACTATATTGCACAATGTTTTCGTACTCTCTCTTTCAAACACCATGACTTTCTTAGATTCATCATTAGCTCATTCTTCATATATACTTCGTTCATCCTAGATAAGAGGAACTGTAAATCTTCCATACTGTTAGCAATCAGCACCAAATCATCTGTACACAACAGGCAACATGCTTTCAGATTACTCATTTTTGCGCCCAAGCCCACCTCTTTCAATTCTTCCATACAATTATCCATGTATAGATTGAATAACCAAGGTGACATTAAGCAGCCTTGCTTAACACCTTTTGTGATGTCATACCACCCCATAAAATCACCATCAGCCCTAACACATGCAAAGCTTTCCTCGCATAGAGATGCGATTGCATGTATAAGATTCGTATTCATTCCATACTTGGACAACACCTTCCATAACTTTTTTTCTGTCAACTAGGTCGTATGATTTTCATAGATCTACAAAAACACAAGTTTTTGATTTTTTGTCAGAAACTTCTCCGTTAGCATACGCAACGAGAAAATTTGATCAATGCACCCCCTTCCACTCTAGATGCACTTTGCACATCCCATATTTAATCCTTTTTTTCATTTGTACCATTTCAATCAATATCCTACCATACAGCTTTCCAATTAAACTTAGCAGGCTAATAGCCCTGTGATTTCCACATTCATACATGACCCTTTACCTTTGTATAGAGGCATGATCACAGCCCTTCAAGTTATATTGTTATTAATGTGAAAATAAATTTAAGACATAAACAGTGGTTTAAACAAAGTTATTCTTGTTTATTGTAGAAATTTTAAAAATTTAAATTTAAAAACTTTTTAAAAGTACAGAAAAATGATTGGACGAGCAGAAAAATAGTGCGATTAATAATTAAAAGTCAAAATTAATTATTAAAATTGACATCGGTATTTAACTAAAGTATAGAATTTCAGGAAAATAATTGTTAGCCGTAATTATTTCATGAGAAAGGAAGCTACACATTTGCACTGAGGCCGGAGAACGTTTCTGCAAGTCAAGACTCAAATTCTTTCCTTCTCTGCGACATTTCTTTGGGATGTTATTTCTTTGGTCGAAAGTTTCGCTACGAGTGGCCATCTCTGTAGTTAAGTGCTCGCAAAGCCGCAATCCGTCTAGAGAGGCTCTAGTAAAATTAATTGGTCGTGTATAAAATCGATGTAATTTAATTTTAATACATCTGACACGGAATAAGCAAAATGATTTTTTTTAAATCCTAAGTAATACCGGAGCGTACATTTCTTTAAAGAAAGTTTCTTCAAATTAAGGGACAATTTAATTTAATCGTAACACATGCCAGCATATTTTTCAAATAATTTTCTTGTGATTTATCACGATACAGGTAGTTTTAATAAAATTTCCACGGCATTTAACTTTATCTCAAATATTATATTTCTTAGGTGTGGAATTACAGCTTGAGAACATTCTTGTCAAAAAAATATCAATAATGTTCGTTCGGTTCAAAATTCATCGGCTTAATTATTAGCTCATAAAAGTTGATACGAACAAAGGCATATGATTTCATACCTTTATCAGAGTTACAAAATTCTTTCAGTAAGAGCAATTCTGTGGTACAACATTATTTTTCAACGCATTAATAACCGTACGAAGTATATAAATAGACTAGAGCACATTTTCAACACATTAATAACCGTACAAAGTATATAAATAGACTAGAGCACATTTTTCAACACGTTAATAACCGTACAAAGTATATAAATGGACTAAAGCACATTTTAAACACATTAATAACCGTACAAAGTATATAAATAGACTAGAGCACATTTTTCAACACATTAATAACCGTACAAAGAATATAAATGGACTAGAGCACATTTTTCAACACATTAATAACCGTACAAAGCATATAAATAGACTAGAGCACATTTTTCAACACATTAATAACCGTACAAAGTGTATAAATAGACAAGAGCACATTTTTCAACACATTAATAATCGTACAAAGTATATAAATAGACTAGAGCACATTTTTCAACACGTTAATAACCGTACGAAGTATATAAATAGACTAGAGCACATTTTTCAACACATTAATAACCGTACAAAGTATATAAATAGACTAGAGCACATTTTACAACACATTAATAACCGTACAAAGTGTATGAATAGACTAGAGCACATTTTTCGACACATTAATAATCGTACAAAGTATGTAAATAGACTAGAGCACATTTTTCAATACATTAATAATCGTACAAAGTATATAAATAGACTAGAGCACATTTTACAACACATTAATAACCGTACAAAGTATATAAATAGACTAGAGTACATTTTTCAACACATTAATAACCGTACAAAGTATATAAATAGACTAGAGCACATTTTTCAACACATTAATAACCGTACAAAGTGTATAAATAGACAAGAGCACATTTTTCAACACATTAATAATCGTACAAAGTATATAAATAGACTAGAGCACATTTTTCAACACGTTAATAACCGTACGAAGTATATAAATAGACTAGAGCACATTTTTCAACACATTAATAACCGTACAAAGTATATAAATAGACTAGAGCACATTTTACAACACATTAATAACCGTACAAAGTGTATGAATAGACTAGAGCACATTTTTCGACACATTAATAATCGTACAAAGTATGTAAATAGACTAGAGCACATTTTTCAATACATTAATAATCGTACAAAGTATATAAATAGACTAGAGCACATTTTACAACACATTAATAACCGTACAAAGTATATAAATAGACTAGAGTACATTTTTCAACACATTAATAACCGTACAAAGTATATAAATAGACTAGAGCACATTTTTCAACACATTAATAACCGTACAAAGTGTATAAATAGACAAGAGCACATTTTTCAACACATTAATAATCGTACAAAGTATATAAATAGACTAGAGCACATTTTTCAACACATTAATAATCGTACAAAGTATATAAATAGACTAGAGCACATTTTTCAACACATTAATAACCGTACAAAGAATATAAATAGACTAGAGCACATTTTTCAACACATAATACTAATGTTTCCTGTGTTATGGAAACACTCACTTATCGCATACGGGGGTATTTGGGACTTATTTATGCATTTCTGTTAGAGATTGCACACGACCTTGCGCGACGCATGAAAATTGGATACAAAATGAAACCCAATTAAAGTAAGGCGATTACCGTATTTTTTTTAAATTCCAAAACTTAATAATAACGCCGACTGCAACGCTACTTATACCGGACAGACGCCAAGGGCTTTCTTAATTAGATTCAAATAACATAAATGTTGTTATCATAATGAAACCACTTTTTAAAAATTCGCAGAACATTTATTGTTGAATAATCACGTCTCGCTTGACAACGAGTCATAACCCTTATATATAGAAGGAAAGAGTTTTAGATTAAATTTACTTTGACATTTGGAAATTAATAAACTAACGAATGATCCAAAAATTAGCCTTAATTAATTAAGTACGGAAAAATATTTATTCCCCACTACTCAGTATTTGCACAAGACCTAAACAACTAAACTAAACACTAGTCAATAGCTTCCATGTCATTATAAATCGATTAAGAAAACATTGCGTTTAATTTGAAAAAAAAAAACAGATTCAAATTAAAATACCTTACAGAATGGAGAATCCATTATTACAATTGGTTTCTCAGTAAATCGGTTTCACCGGTAATAAATCATTTTAGGCACCATGAAAATTAAAAATGGGTAGAATAATATAAATAAGTCGCTTAAAAGTGGCTTAACCACAGTTTGGAAATGGCCTTGAATGTCGAAACAGCTGCCAGAATAATAAAAAAAAATAAAAAAACTAAAATGCTTGCAACTTAATTTTAACACTGAAATTTGAATTAGATTAAAATTAAAAAAAAAAGAGTTTATCTAATTTAAGAGGAACGGCTGCGCTGACTGTTTCATACATAACTTAATTTTGGATTTGAGACTAAAATACCTATCTAAACTGAATGATATATATTTATTTTAATTAAAGGTTTAGTAAATATCTAGTACGGATGAGAAGCATTTTTTTTTTAAAATTATGAAGTATAGGCAATGAAAAAAAAAATCATAATTTTAGAGGCAATTTAGAAAATTATTTGCGGGTTTATTGTATGTTTTAAAAAAATATCATATTTGCTATATAAATGTGATTACGTACATAAAGTATATGAAAACAAAACATTTAAAAAAAAAAATTTTTCGGGTCGAGATTTTAAATTATATACTCGTACGTCAAATTTGTGTTTCAACGTAAATGGGTCGTTTTTAATATAATTCAAAGTCCACCATAATGCTTATTTTAATATATATTTTTTAAACTTTTTTTTTTTATGTTTCATTATATTTTCAAAGTAAACGGGATAAAACTTTTTTTTTACATCACCGTTAGACCCCAAATAATTGTTAAAGGTGCCTCTAAAATCGCGAAAAATCAATTCCTTTAATGCCCTATATTTCATAACGTAAAACAAAAATAAGTATATTTTATATATTTTTTTCTATATTTTCATATGAAGCGGTAACATGGTGATGTGACATTATTATTTAAACATTCAGATATTAAACCAGCATTTTACACAGACAAAAGTATATGTAAATTTTTAATTAATGGTAAAGATAAAGAAGACAGTTTAGGCCACTCGGGCATTTATTCACTTCAATGCAATGATTGCCCGGCATTTTATGTAGGCAAAACGTCGCGTAATGTTAATATCCGGGTTAAAGAACACTTAAGATGTCTAAATAATAATGGTTTCTCCGAATATGCCAACCATCTCTTAGAAATAGACCACACATTCGATAAAAATACAGGCACTAGTTTACTGCATAAAAATGGAACGGGCATTCGACTAGATAACTTGGAAGCGTTAGAAATAAGGAAGGGCAAAAACACTAATAATAGACTCATAAATAATAAAAGTCCGATTCTTAAATTATTCCCAATAAACAAAGTACACACACTTCCCGGTCAGCAGGTACCTGCTGATCTCCCACCCTTGGCCCTTCACTCGCCTGTTTTTATCAATCTATAACACATGTGTATCTTAGTTCATAGTTTAGTTGTATACTGCCCTGAAGAAGCTACGGTAGTGGCGAAACCCGGTCGGCAAATGCATAAAATAAAAGTGATGTAAACAAAAATAAGTAAATAACTTTTAATCCGAACTAAATATTTACAATACTTTTTGATGAAAAAGGGGATCAAGTTATTAAGTTTTGTATGAAACAGGACGCGCAGCCGTTCCTCTTAACACAAAGGCAATTATAACATTAACCGTATCTTATTCTCACCACTTTGTGAGCTCTACAACGTGTCTATGTTTGTTAATTGTATGATTTACAAACGCCACGAATAATCTTATTCGCTTATTTGATATAATTCTCATTACAATCTGAAAATAAGTGTTACCTTCGAACCGCGTGCTTCTGCTGCCAAGAAATCAAAACGCAATTTTCTTCCACTTAAATAAAAAAAACGGTCCATTTTCAGGAAAAATCTAAAGCACGGTTTAACATGCAGGGCACTTTTTTACCAGTATAAATAATAATGAATAATATTAATTACGTAGTCATCCACTGCGAGGCATTCCCAGGCCCCACGGCCGACTCAAACTCCTGCAACATTTGCATATTTCCAAGGATTAGCAAGCCCTAAACATTTTAACGTTTTTCCACTGTTCTTTCGTTACTTATTCTTTGCCGTTTTTATAATTCCAACGATTTGGGGGTTATTTAAATAAACTTACGTTTAATTACAAAAGGTTAGTGATAAATAACGTAAATAAGGTGGCCCCATTCAAATACGTTTTATGGGTATTTACTAGAATTTGATTCAAGTTTGTCTGTTTACAGAGCGTGGAGTTTAAAGAAAATTCCAGTAATCTGAATCGAGTAAAGCAAATTATTTTAATGAATTTTCACAAAAATCGTAAAGCAACGTTTTTAGTGAATTTTACAAAACGATCTCCCCTCGTTTCTAGGTAGATTTTTTAACTTTTATTCTTCATTATAGCAGTATAGGAAGGCAAATAGAATATTATAACATAATAATGTTGCATTTTGATGTAAACGGATTAATATTGACATACTTATATGTGCAGACCATAACAAATGGAGATATGGCATTAATACGACCAAACTGCACGGACAACGGTTTTATATTATCTAGTAATGGTTCGTGGAACATCTCCTTTGTTTCTATGATCTATGATGCAGAGAGATATTGGTACAACCAATGAGAAAAATGGTTCATTATACTATACATTTTTTATGAATCTTAAGTTAGATATGTACAACCTTAAATATATATTACAGACCAAGTGTCCAGGGGTAAAGTTCAGTAACTTCTGGAGGTGATTCTATGTGATAGTAGGTGCATGTAAATAAAATGAATCACTTTTATGGTTTTCTGTTGTTTTTCCATACATTTTTTTTTTATAGAAGAGATTATTTTCCATTCAAATAATTAAACATTTTTACTTAAAAAATGTTTTAAACGTTAAATGTCGAATCACCCCCGGAAGTGCCTCCACTCTACCTCCGGACACTCTGTATACATTTACATAATGATTGCTTACATTTTCTTATTTCATTTTCAAATTGAAAAATATTTTCTTTTTCATAAATATTGTTCAAATTTCATTGTAGCTAGAGATTGTCGGCACGGCATACCTGTATAACCTCTCTAGGTCGTCTGGTGCATTTCTTGGTTCAACTTTTGGTCGCCTGAACAGATTAGTTTGTAGATTTGCCCAGGAGATACCACCATGCTCAGACCGGTCAGTGGCTGAGTTAGCATCGCGTTTGAGTCTCACCCAGGCATTGTGAGTTCAATTCCTCGGCTGGTTAATCCCCCATTACGACAAAAGCAACATCTTCCGCTTACTTTGATGGTAGTGGGAGATTTTCAAATATTGTCAGGTTATTCGTAACCAGGGAATATTTGTGAACTGGAATATTTAAAAAAAAGTTTTGTCAGGTCGATATTTGTTCATAATTAGAAAGATCGTCAGTTCCAACCACCAAAGTACTGCAGTGACACGAAAAATCTTAATTTCATTGTCATTCAGTATAAGGGGTATTTATGCAATTAAAGTGCCCTTGAGGTGCTATAGAAATAATCCATTTATTATTGTTATTGTATTGAGCAACGGCATAAAAATTACAACAAATACAGCATTGTTTATATGTTAAAGAGTTGTATTGAAAAACTACACACAGCCTATCTTTGGACATAGAGAAATGTACGCCACTGCAAGTAAGTTATCTAACCATTCATAACGTATTTACAATTTATAACGTAGTTTATTGAATTGAATTGCAAATTACTTTGTGTACTTACATTTTTTTGGTTTTTGATTAAAAAAATACATGAAAAAATGATTGCACAAAGTAATTGGGATTTCAAAGCGAATCTTTCATAGAAAAGTTAACATTTTTTAGTTTAACATTTTGATTTTAGAATTATTCTATTTGAATCCTGGTAACCCCAATATGTTTACGGAGCGTAGTGATATATCCTTTATTATTTGAAATGGATGGAAACTCTTTGTTTTACACGTGAAAATTATGAATAATTCTTATTATGACTCGTACATTTTTAATATTCAATATTGTTCATGGAAATTATTGTTTTTAAAAGTATTTTGTTCACATCGGTTTTTTTAAGGGGATTAAAATTTTGTACTTTACTGGAAAACACTTATTTTCTGACACAAAACTTAACATAAAACTACCACTAGAAGAAACCCAGAGAGTGAATAATGATATTCTTAGATTTTTTAAATTTTCTATAAAAAGTGCTGTGAAAATCCGCGTCCTTGTTAGATTTACTCGACTCTACCATATTTTCCACTGTGACAACCACAAGTACAATCTATTCGAATAACTCAAAACAAGTGCAACTTCATCATACTGCTAATACCTATACAGACCTTTCTGACATATTCCAACCATCTATAGCAAAAATATATTTATTAAATAATTAAAAAAGTACTTTGTTTACACCACTTTTATAAAAATAAATAAATATCTCTATATGTTTCGATAGCAATGCCATAATCCTCAGGAATATATGAATAATTTCAAGTATATACAAATGATAAAAAATAGAGAATATACAAAATATAAGCATAAACAAAAATGAATTAAAATGGGTAAGTAATTGATCAAAAATGGTAATAACCAAATAATTATAAAACATTTATATTAGAATTTAAAATAAAAATTATTATTATTATAAATATTAATATGAAAATAAATTTAAGAGATAGGTATTTAAATTTTTTTTTTGATTATTTATTAAATTTAATTCGCTATTAAAACTTTTTCTTATTTCTAAAATTTCAAATTTATGTAATTGTAAATCGATAAAAAACGTATATGTAAAAAAAATATCTAAATGATAGCATTGCTATCGAAACATGTAGAGATGTTTATTTATTTTTATAAAAGTGGTGTAAACAAAGTACATTTTAAATTATTTAATTAATACTGACGTCACAAAGTTACCAATCGTTTGAAGAGATTAAAAAAAAACACATTACATATCAAAAATGCATTCAAACGTGCTCTCTTTAAAATTATTTAACTGAACAAATATTTGTATTATTTTAAAAAGCTTTAAATTTTCGCTATTGAACGGTTTAATCATGACGAATTTTAAAACCGCAATCACTAGACCAAGCTCTGTAATGATAAAGATCGTAAAATAAGATAGTACCCGATCTCGCCAAATTGGTACGCTCAAACGGTCAACGGTCAACTAGAGCAGATTTTAACGGGGATTGAAGAAATGAAAATAATCGAAGACCCCATAAAGTTTCCGGGTTTTAATGGCCCTCCGAGTCATGGCGGACATTATTTTATAGTCACTTTAAATGCTGAAGTTTCAGCGCGCTGCAGCGCCTTCTTATGCGGCACTTTCCCGGGAAACGGGCCACCCGGAAACATCACCACCCTATCAACCATTAATGTTTGTGCAGTGATTGCTAACTTGAGACGTAATATCGGCAAACTCTGCATGCTTTCTATATAAAATGCAGGGGCGTGCAGTCTATAAAACCTGTTCGTGAGTAACCTAAAAAAAACGAATACACTCGAAAAAATAATTATGATAAAACGAGAAAAAAACGACTCCTTTTAAATATATTTATTTTTATTTTTATAAATTTCCATATAATTTTTACATTTTAAGGTAAGGTATAAGTATAAAAAATACATATGTATATTACAGATTTTTTTTATAGTCCTCCTCACTGGGAGATCCTGTGCTGAGAGGTCCCGATCCCGAACTAGGTTGTGAATAAAGGGTTTTCGGCGACTTCTAAATTTAAATACCCTAGCCAAATCAAGGTTTTGGTAGGGTATTTCCAGTAATTTCTATGATGTAGTTTTGAGAGTAATTGTCAATTCTTCTTCTGTTAATTTCTTAAGCCAAGTCTTGCTGGACTTATTGCAATTATTGATTGAATTACTGTGTTGGATTCTAATTGGAAGTTTGTTGCATAATTTTACCGCTAAAAATTCAGAGTTTCTTTGTCCAAAAGTAGTGTTACACTTAGGTACATTTAGCTTGTCTAGTTGCTTTGCTCTGATATTATGATTATGAGAAGTCATAGCCAGTTTGTTCTTTTTAAGATGATGAACTGGAACATTTTTGGTAAATATTTTTTGAATACTTGGAACGTCAAAATGTTTAAAATTTTCCGTTGTTGACGTCCTTATGAGCACCATTAAAATGGTCTTTATGATGAATTTTTGTGTTGTATTTAGGGATTTTATATAATTTGATGCAGCTGAGCTCCCATTCCAAAATTCCATATTCAAAATGAGAGTGACATAAAGCATAATACACTCTATTTCATTTCAACCATATTGATCAAATAATATTGCCATTCAACTGAGATGGCTCTTACTGGAATCACTTATTTGTACACATAGGACGTCGGGGATTTTTCACGATGGTGTAGTCATGATAATCACCACCTGGAAGCTACAGCTTACCCTTGTTCAAAGAGCAATGCACGCCATTGCTATAGTGGGCTCACCTATTTTTGGATCATATATCATGATTTTTAGGCGATGCATTGTTAAACAGAAAAAAATTATATCGCCGTAAAATTATTTATTGATATGTTAATACTTTAATTTTATCGGCGGAGTTATTTTTCAAATTGTTCGATTTTGATTCGCGTTTCCTCATCTCGCTCTAAAGTAGGGTTTATTATGGCGTGAACCACATTTCTGTAATCAATTATTATGACTATTTTTAAATCATTGGAATTTGATTAACCTTTTCATACGTTTCGAACTTCAGTAAGGTAGATATTTGCGTGAACTCTATTAAGTTCACCGATTTCGCTTAGTGATTAGATTTAGTGGGGTTGACTGGAATACGCAAACTTAAGTTAAAAATAATATGTATTATTAAAATTTTAAATCGTAAGCATCAAATTTTGATTTGAATTAGGTAATAATAAAAAAATAAAATAAAAAATTCCATTAAAAATTTGTACGTAAATAGTACGAACATAAATAATTCGCAATTTTAACATTTCGCAACCTTATCGCCACCAATGCGTGTAATTTCGTTCGAGTTTCGAGGACTTTTTAAAATTGCATCGCTTTAACACAGTTGACAGTTTGTTTGTTTAAGATCTCTCGAAGGGTGAGTTTTGAGGTCATGTAATTTTAACAACTTAATGTATTAGAAATGTCTAGATGTCAAATTTTCAGCTCGTAATGGTCCTTACATCTTAAGCTTTAGCATATTTCAAATTTACATTAAACTTTAAAAAAAAAACATTTGTTGGAATATATATAATTGTTTGTTCAATATTTTTCAATTATGATGTTAGGAGAAAAAATAATATATTATTGAATAGATCATAATAGTAAATAAAATTCAGACGGTTTTACATCTAAGAGGCTTATATAACAGGGATTAGCTTTAGCTAATGTGATCTCCTACTTCTTACGGCCTTCCTAGAAAATTTATTGTAAAAAATCAGAAAATAAGGGAGATATTTTCATAAAATAGAAAACGTCGCAAATCTACTATAAGACTTTAAGTCCAAATTTTTTATAAAAAATCCACAAAAAATGTAATTTTTTCTTGAACCGTTAATGTTTAAAGAAAAATGTAGTTTTGGACTACAACGTTAGTGAAATACTGATGCAGGCAGTGGCGTGAAGCCTACAAAGAGTGAAAAGCTGTGTCTACCTCAAGAAAAATGAATCATAAGAAGAATTTTAAAAAGGAATCAAGTTGCCGTTGAAAATGATTTTTTCAATGTATTTGATAAGGAAATTGTAACTCATTTATTCACTTTGCTATAATAATCGACCGTTTTCAAATATTCAAATCGCAATTCATAACCAAATACGAAAAACTTTACACAGCCTATCTTTGGTCATAGAACAATGCACGCCACTGGATGCATGCCTGTACTTAATGTTGTCTGACACGATCAGGGTTTTCAATTTGTGTACGTTGCTATACATTTCTTGAATTTTCTAGAATTTTTGACTTACAGTTTTGACAGGTGTGCATGTGTTAATATTAGTGGCAGGTGTACGTCGTATGAATCAAAATTGAGAAAAATGGAAATAGTTTTCTGAGAAATTGTCCCAGATAGACGATAAACAGTGGCTCGTAGGGATAATAATAATTGGATTACTTCTATAGCGCCGTTTTTGTGAAAAATCACCTCAAGGGCGCTGTAAAAATATTACTTGCTAGGGTTTATCTTATAATGTACAAACAGATACAGAAACATACTTACCTGGCAGGTCCTCCTTAAGGCGATCCACCGGCTAAAATTCCAACGAAATCACGCGCTCTTTATGCAGAGATGTCTTTATGTTGAGATTCTCGTTTAACATCAGCCGCATGTTTCGATTTATGCCAAAAAACCATCTCCAAAAAGCGTGTTTTATTCAATTCTGTAAAGCTCAAACATAATGATTAAAATGTTTTACGGTCATATTCAAAAAAACTTAATTTACTACAGTGAACAATACGACAATATCAGCAAAAGGGTTCGTACGTAGGAGAGTTTGCGCTTTAAACATTTTTTTAAAATCTGATACTTTATTTTTTCTAGGCTTATAAAAAGACACCACAAAAAATGCCCGGTTAAACGAAAGGCCAACGTGTGTTCTAATTGCATTATTAAATTAAATCATCTATGATATTTCTAGGCCATCAAATTCTCAAACCGAAAACACATGATTTTGCATTACTTCCCATTGCATCGCCTTAACACGTTATGTTATAAAGTTTTTGCTTGAGGAGATATGATTTTTCATGCAAAGTACACAATATTAGAAAACACTGCACCTTGCATGATATTGCAGTTACTTTTTAAATCTCATTTGTCATTGATATTATATTTATCAGAAGGTTATTGGCTAAAGAAGAGTTTGTATTTATTTTTAAAATCAACGTTTTTTTAGAATTTAGACTAAGAAGAATTAGATTTCAGAATTTAAAAAAAAATTAAGTTTTTTAGCTGAAATTTTCGATGATGATTATTAAGGCGATGCAATGGGAAGTCATTCAAAATTGTGTGTTTTCGGTTTGAGAATTTGTTGACCTAGAAATATCATAGGTTATTAAATTAAATACTGCAAGTAGATCACACCTTGGCCTTTCATTTAACCGTTCACTTTTTTGGTATGTTTTTTTATAAGCGTAGAAAAAAATAAAGTATGAGACATTAAAAAAATGTTTAAAGCGCAAAATCTCCTACTTATGAACACTTTTTCCCATATTTTCGTATTGCTCATTGTGGTAAATGAAGTTTTTTAGAATATGACCGTAATACATTTTAATAATTATGTCTAAGCTTTACAGAATAGAATAAAAAACGCATTTTGGTGATGTTTTTTTTGCTGAAATCGAAACATGCGGCCGATGTACAGCGGAATTTTCAACCTTGTCGCCACCTGCGTAAGGAGCGCTTGATTTCGTTAAAATTTTATCCGGTGGATGGCCTTAACATTTAATATTTATGGTTACTTACGATGTCGCGAATTATGAGAAGTTTAACATGTTTCTGTCAATTTCTTTAGGTAGGTAGCGATGCTTGAATGATATTGGAGGCCGAAACAGTTGTCAGGATTAAAACCTGGTACAAAGCATTAAACTCTTGTAAGGGCAGTTCTATTGTAGTACCGTGTAAATGTTCTTCTGTTTAAAACTGCTTTATGAATTTATACACATGTCAACCAGTTTCGGTTAAACTTAACTTTCAAATGATTTTATCAGTTTATACGATTATTGATTGAGGATGGTTAAGATTAACCAAAATCGGCCGACATACGTATAAATTATTATAAAATCAGCCGACATACGTATAAATTCAACAAATTGGTTATAAACAAAGGACTTTTGTCAAGTAAATTTTTTAACATTTAGAATAATTATTTAATAATAAAAACTTTTATTTTATTTTTTATGCCTTGTTATTTTTTTGATTCATTTTATATTAAATAAATTTATTATTTAAAAATTTTTTAATTATTTTTTCCTCAATATTTTTACTATTTTAATTAATTATTTACCTGTTATTGTAAATTTTTACTTTTGTTTGTAATTTGTCTATTCTTAGAATATTATTTTTCTATATTTACTATTTGTCACGATTTTTTAGTATACTATATATGTTAATGAGGAAAGCTTCACTTCCGAAACGTGTTGATATTTATATATTAACCGTTAGAGTGCGGCCCAGCGCCATCGCGCTATAAACATTTGTTACTTAAATTGCGACGCAGCGCTATAGCTCTACAATTATCAGTTTGTTTTTTGTCGTCCTTGGGAGAGCACGTGTTCAATTCGAGCGTGGTATATTGCGGTTGGCGTGTGTCTGTTAAAATAAATACACCCTAAAGTGAATCGATATTTTTCACCATTTCGGAAGTCAGTTCTATTGCGGATGATCGTAATGTATCAAATGACAGCGGCACTACGGACGACAAGACCTTTGTTTCTTTGTTAAATGAATGTGTTCACCAAAGCAAATGAGACTAGGCGATCTTAACTCATATGCGCTCGCTGTAACATAATAATTATTTATTAAGAAAAAAAAGACTACATGGACCACAGGAAAACATTTTGTATTTTTAAATATTTTTTGTAGATGTTAGTGTGTGGTTTTTTAATTAGAACTATAATATTCGTAAAATTTCATTCTTTACATGTATAATTTCAAAAACAAAATGATTAAAATTGATTGATCTTTGTCCAAGTTATTGCATTTTTATTGAATACCGTACTTTAAAAAAAAATTAAAATACAGAATATCTGTAGCAATTTATATGCATACTTGCAAAATAAGCATATCACTAAAGCGGTTAAATAGTGATGTAAACAATTCTTATTTTTATTAATAATGACGCCACAAAATAATCATACATTGAAGAAAACGAATAAAGACAATTGTTTCCTTCTTTAGAAAGCAAAGAGTGGGTCGAAATGCTGGTTCTATTCCGTTCAATCCTCTTCTCGATGGAGAAAGTAAGGCAAACTTTTGTACTGTGCGTAGCAACTTTTTACGAGCATTCCAAGTGTCTTTCCGACACCATTACTGTTAACGACTACATTCTACGTATTCTAATATAATATAATATAAAACAGATTAACATCTCTATAAAACCAGGGTTGGGTCACTTCTGTATAGCATTAACCCATTGTAAGAGTATAAAAGGCATAAAACCATTCCGGCCGGGCTTTCAATGAGGAGTTAACCCGCGATTATCAGTACAACGATTCTACGTACACCGTACACCAGTTAGCACTGGTACTTGCTGCTTGCGACCTACTCTAGGGCTACAGGCATTTCCAGTTATAACTGTCAGTTAACTTTTCTCTCGGGGAAAATAAAGGTAACAATAGTTCGCAGGCATTATTTTTTACGAAAAACGATTCTGGCTCAGTGAAGATACAATAAATTGGTACCTACAGTGTAAAAGCCTTTTGTAAGTCCGAAACGGTTATTCGTTCATCTTTTATCACTAAAATCTCTTCCATTACTACTAGTTTTTGACAAACGTTGATGATTATTGAGCCTATTCAAGCAATAAAATTGTGCTGCAGTCACAAACGCAATGATTTTCATGAGACAGAATTTTTGCTTGTATTTTTATACATAACTCCGATCAGGGATCACGTCCTGAAATGCCTTTGAGGAGGGTCTTTAGAAGGCGAGGAATGATAGGAAGGAGGGAGGAAACGCAAAAGCTGGAAGGTCGTTGAGCTGTAGAGTACAATAACAAACTGTAAAAAAAAGTTCTCCCGATTGCACACCAGTACCGAAGAGACGACGCTGGTTATTTGGAGCACTCTTCATTGGAATATTGGGTCTTCTTCGTCGTATAAGGACGAGAGTTGGTGGAGGTCATACTGGGATGCAGAGGATATTAAGCCAGTCAACAGCATTGGGAGTCACTAACACGACACTCCCCCGAAATTGGTTTTATCTATGTGTTATGATTCGATAATCATAATATTATATATACGAGTATATTTCACAGAAGGAGTTGAATCGCATAGAAAGCGGGAATAAGAAGTATCTTTATATAGTAAAGGTACATATCCATGGCCCAGTATTAAAATGAAACAAGTTCGAAAAACCATAATTGACAATATGAGTATCAAAACCGTTTTTTTAAATTTAATATAAATCAAATGTATTAATTTTATTATTAAGTTCTGCAAGTATTTTTAGTTTTTATTATTGTGCCATTTTCTCAAGCCTTTCTCTGTGCCGTTCGAGCCGACCACCCTTACTGGGTGCGCAAACCCCGCCTCCAGAGAGCACAACCATCTTAAAACAACCTACTCACCGCTCATCGCAAATAGTGACTGACCTTAAATAATTTCTTGGGGTCAGTTGTGAAATTTCCTGTCATTAAATCATTTCATGACAAGATATATATACATCTTCTTGCCCTTGTTTTACTCGGGTCGGGGACCCATCGCATCGACAAGGGGCCTCCAGGCCTCCCCTTTCTGTGTTACGTTTACGGCATCCGTCCATAGTAGGTCCAGCCTCTCCTTGCACATCCTCTGGAGTTGCTTCTCCCACCTGTCTCTGGGGCGGCCCACTGGACGTCTTCCCTCTAGAATATCACTCAGAATTTTCAGTAGAATTCTATTTTCTGGTATTCTTAACACGTGACCAAGCCATCTGAGTTTCGACTTTTCTATGAAGAGTAATAGTGGTTCGATGTTAAGCTCCTCCCGGGTCATCGAGCTTCTTATTCGATCCCACCTTTCTTTCCACCTAAACTGGTGATATTTCATGTGCCGATCTGTAGCTTTGATGCTTTAGATTTGGTCATGGTGTCTATCTTTGAGCTATAAAAGTTTGTGGTAAGCAAACCGTTTTTACTTGAATTCGCGCTGTAATTTATTTTGACGTAAACATTGCCAACGGGAGTGTTTGATAATAAACACCTACATACGATGACAAGATACAAATACAAAAATGTCTTGAAAAGTAAAATTCCACTTTAAGATGACCTTGAAAACCTCCCGGCCAGCTGCCTGGCGTCCAGGAAACCTTTATGGACTGAAGGCAAAATAATGCTTTTATCACAATACTGCTGTGAAGAGTCGCGGTGAACTCAGTGGCAGGCCTCGAGTGTGAAAAACAAGCACCTTGTTGTAGACCATATTATTAAATTCCATAGGTTCTCTGTCCCTGGGAATACGTGCACCTCGTTAAACTGCATTAGGTGCAGCCACAGCCTTTGTGCGTATGTGATGCATAAATGGGTCCTAAATTATGATGAACTCTGTGAAAGTGGACATATTCAATTAACAGAAATATTGGTAGAAAATCTTAATAATATTTTTCAAAACCTCAATATCGCCTTGACAAACGATTTAAGATAGGAAATTTGCTTGCGGTTCTAAATTATATGAACTTAAGGTCATGACGGCTTACGCAGATGAGTGGTTCCGACCTTGGCTACAAATCTGGAGGTCGCGGGTTCAAATCCCGGCATGTGCAAGTAAGTTTATTTGATTAATCTGTATTATTGCACAAGTTATTCATAAAAAAATAATATAATATTGTATTTGCGGTACGTTTCAGAGTGGTACAAATTTCAGTATCGCACTGTTTAAAGACCACTATTCAGAGCCAAAACGGTGCTTGAAATGAATTTAGCCGTGTTTGGTGAGCAGATCTGAACCCCCCCTTTCTTTTCCCTATTTTCTTCCCTTCTCCACTACCTTCAGCCTCACAACATAACCCCAATTGGGGGTACCATAGTCTCACTGGCCCAAATGGTTCAGAGCTGCTGGATCTCGTATGCAGTATTCATATATTTTTTTTATTTATTCATCCAAAGAACATAAATACATTCATGGTAAAATAAATAAAAGAGCAAAATATGTAGTCCTGCAAAGCGGTCACATGACAGCTTGTCTGCAGGTTCTACAAAATTAATTAGTCCTTATAGTAATAGTAATACATACAAACATTTCTGGATTTCTTTTTGGTTTATAAGTATATATTAATCTTAAATAAACTAGGTACTTACATCTGACATAAACCTTATAGGTACATAATTTAACTTAGTCATTAAGTATGCATAGATAAAAAATTAAAGATACATAGAAGATATTTAAGAAGAAACTATATTTAGTTATTGGATTTGAAAATCCAGGTAATTTCTCAATCATACCCGCCCTCACTTCTGTCAGATTCACAACTATCCATTAAATTGGATGCCATAATTTCACTGACTCTTTGCAATTGAAAATCTTGAGAGGAAATAATATTTTTGCTAAAATGTAATTTTGGTCTGCCCAACGAGCTACAAACGGGCCTTATTGTCCCGGCAATCCAGTATAAAAATGCAAATTAAAACATTATTTCCAAATCTGCCAAGTTGGGTACTTTTGTTTTAAATTCCTCCAAGGCACCTTTTCTCCGAAATTGTCGGTCTGTAGTCACTAGTTTAAATGGAATATCCGAAGCGCTTTTTTTTCTAAATCCCGCTTTTCCGGAAATACGGATAATGCCGGCGGTTCCCGCCCCGGGCAACAATGGCGAATCTGAAATTTTTGACTTTGTGATAATTGTTTTTGTTTAAAGGGTAAGAAGGCCGCCCTCGTCGGCAATGGGACTCGTAAATAATTAGCGCTTTGCAATGTGCTCGAATTAGATAAGAAAAATATTTCGAGCTCAACCTCGAGGCACAATATTAACAGATAAATTATGGTAGAGTCAACGCGGATTTATAAGATTCTCACTAACTCCACTTTAAAGCAGCTTTCTTCACATAAGCGTATGTGTATAAATTAGTATAAATGTATTTAACAAAAAGTGCTCAACTCAATGGAGAAAGATTTCTCGTGTTTGAGTTGGGGAGTAGCGCCATCTAGCGACAGTAGAGAATAAATAAAAGTATATCAAGAATGAATGTAATACAGTTAATGTTTGTGTTGTTGTACACGATAGTTACTACAAAATAGAAGCCTTAAAGTACGTGATACTAGAAACAATAGAAATAGTGTGTGAGTGCTTATAATTATAAAGTTTCGTTTTCAAAATTGGAACTAAAAATTAATTTTATTAGCTAGTTGTATATTTGTAGAGCGGCGAAAAAATAAATCACCCATAATAATAATAATTATTGGATGATTTGTATAGTACCGTTTTTGTGAAAAATCACCTCAAGGGCGCTGTACAAATATTACTTACAATCCTTTATCTAATTATGTACAAACAGATACAGAAAAACATACTTACCAGGCAGGTCGCTTCAAATGAACACAGTTTTATTAGAAAATTTAACTATAGAGATGAAAGTTTTACAGTTGCTATTTTATCCTCCTTTTCTATTGATGTTACATTCATTAGAAGATTGGTGTCGCAAGAAGAGTTGGTATTTATTGAAATATTTATAATTTTCAGGACCTGAAAATATTTATAAAATGACCTTGAAAAGCGTAAGAAGCTTTTAATAGATATTAACATTTTTTTATTTATTTTTTCACTTTTAGTTATTTACAGTGTTGCGGGCTGTGACCGCATTTGCGCACCGATGCAAGAATTTTTAAACATAGGATCTTATAAACGTGCGTCTATTCTACCTACCTCGACTTGGTGAGAAACTGAGAATTCGGAAAGTAGAGTAATATTTTCATATTTAATTGGAATGTAAAACGTTTTTTTAAAACTTGGTAGTTAAGGGTGTTTTTTCAGTGTTAATTTTTGTGAGTATCACACAAAAGTCTATGGAAAACGAATCAATTAAAGAAATTTAACGATAATTGAAAAATTTGACAAATTTCAGTCATGGAAAGTCAATTTTTCCACGATTTTTGTAAAGAACACGATTATTGAAAAATTCTACAAATTTCAGTCATGGAAAGACAATTTTTCAACGATTTTTGTAAAGAACACGATAATTGAAAAATTCGACAAATTTCAGTCATGAAAAGACAATTTTTTGTAAAGAACTTGTACGTCCATTCATTCAGTTGGTCGCCACAAGATTTTAGTTTTTAATATGAGTACCGCCAAAACGTCACAACTGCTCCCAATCGTCTGGAGTCAGTGATACTATGACATCCCCAAATGGGGTATGTTGTGAGGCCAAAGGTAGCGGGAAGGGAAAAGAGATTGGGAAGCTGTTGTTGGGGAAGTATCTGTTGATAGGGATCAGATTGAGTTTGCTTATTAGAATGATCGGTTGAGTTTACTGAATTGAGATTTGCTTATTGTAGTAAACGGGAGGTGTGTATTAAGAATATTCCGAACTTATCCCTATTATTAAGAAAGGGGTAGATCGTAAAGAACTGATATAACAATTATTTGTAATGGATATAAATTATAAATAATATTTAACACAGGCGCATAGAAGCCAAATGAAGAGGAACGACTGGTTAAAAAACTACTAAATCCTATGCAGAAATCTCTCTCGAAATGAGTAAAATCGTTGAGTTACGGTAAAAAATTAAAATATGTCTGGTTAATTCATCACAAGTTTAAAAAAATTGAAATATTTTCATAAAAA